>CAIGRB010038269.1:43665-78958 GCA_903798255.1 Fraxinus quadrangulata
GGGGCAGCCAATATAAAGGTAAGGAGGTGGACTTTTAGGTTAGATCATAGTTAGACCCAATAGGTAGAATACATGGGCTACAACCTACAAAAGTCATCCAAGATAATGGACCGGGCCATGAGTAATACTAACTAAATTAGGCTACTTCAAATGGCCCATAAAGATTGTAGGATCGGTCACCTAAATGGTGGTGTCGATAATTCGCTTCACTCATCGGCCAAGGCCTATGAAATATAATCCAACAAAACCGATTTAACATCATCGCCCAGGATTTATTGGGTATCAAAACCCAACAAAATATTTGAGGAGTTAATTATTTAATAGAAGACTTACTACATAAATGACTATACAAAATAGGGAAGATCGTTTTTTAAAAAGAGAATTAATAATTTTAGAAGATCTTGAAAATATTTGAGTACTAAGGAAAGTCCGATCAATTTGAATTCTTTATAATCTCCTACTTAAATTGAAATAAAAATACTTTAGGACATTATAATATGACAACTACAATTTTTTTTTTCCTTCAAAATCTTCACTTTAGATACCAAATATACTCGGAAAAGTATAACAAACTCGTGATTCAAATTCTGAGTAACTTCTGTTTACACGCATTCATTAGGCGTGTTCAAACGAACACGTGAACTTCACTAAGATATAGGTGCACATGAATTTAAACTCATTTCTCAACACTTCATCCATCCAATTATGATTTTATCAAACGCGTATAGTCTACAAAAGTTCATATCATAAAATTCTATGAAATTAAGGAAGTCAATCAAGTAACAATTAATATCGATTTATTTAATATAAAATACGTTGCCAGTCATATTTTCCCATTAGACTCGATCAACTTCCAAACAGACTCGTCAAACTACACAACCAAATTATAAAAATAAAAATGGACTGATCAAACCATACAACACAACCAAACAGAATCATCAAACTGAACAATCAAAATAAAACATGGACATAAAATGAATGAGATTAATTTTTGACTCAAATTACAATATTGTATCCTTAGTTTAATTGCTTCAGAGTACAATATCTACCAATGGAGAATGCTTGGATAAAATGTGGATTTGATCATAGCAAGGAGGGAAGGAAGCTGAAGCTTGGCATACAAGATCACTGGTATGCAAGAGAGTGCGATTATTGGTACGCGAATCAGGTCATTTTTATGAACAAATACAATAAATAATGCAGAACTAAAGGCAATTGTTAAAAATATGAAAGAGAAGAGCAACGAAATTAGACCGATTATCACTCTGTGGGGCAAGGCACGAAGATAATCACGAACTCCATAGCGGGAGGTGAAAATGGATAAGAAGGTTAGAACACTAGTGATAGAAGAGAAAAGTGCAAGAGCATCTGCAATGGCAAAGACCATGAAGGAACTTTCATTGGAGAAATTGGGTATGCCTTTGGCATCGTTTCCTCCAGGTACTTGGAATGCGACAGCAAATGCCACTGTGGCAACGAGTGATGCTGCAACTGAGCTTGCAGTTGCCATTCCTGTCATCCATTCTTTTTCATTTGCAGCCATTGCAGCGTGCTGATCTTGGAAGAGTGCAAATGGTATCATTCTTTGTTCATTCTCCGAATTTAATTCTTGAGGCGTTACAAGCTCGCTAACTTTCTGCATCAAGCAGGAAATTTGGTAGGATATCAATTTTCATATTCAATGGGGGTGCATAGTGGAAAAATTGGTCAGTGATTTATAACCTGAAATGGTTCACCAAGAAGAGAAAATGTTTTCTACCAGTTGAAAAAAAAGTGCTACATTATTCCAGTGAATGCATTATGTGGATGAAGGTAAAAATGGATAAAAATGTTTCCTAAAACTTCAATTAGAAACCCATTCTGAAACATTTTTTCTGGAGTTCACTAATTTCAAATTCAAGTGGAGGCAAAAACAGGCAATTCTTTTCTGGCCTGGGCTTAAACATAAGACAGGTAAGAATATTATTATTACCTTAAACCACTGAAGTTCAAGCTGCATTTTAAAAATAGCCCCGGAGTCGGTATCAATTCCAGCTTGACGCGGTTTAGATCCCACCAAATGCAATAGATTGTTGTCCTTGTAATCAGGATTTTGATGGTACGTCCCTTTCCGTTGCTTATTCTTCTCATGCGCCATCTTCAAAATGTTTTCATGACGGTACATTACAGCGACATGAAATATTGAACGCTTCTTATCATTTGTATAAGTTATTGCGGTAGGAAGAGACTCTAGAATTTCATGGACTATCTCTTCTATTCCATTCTGTGCCCCTAAAAGTAATGGCTTTCCAAGTTTCTTTTGGGATTCATCCATTTTTTTAATAGTTGAGCATAAGTACTGGACTAGTCGAAGGGCACGATGATGCTTCAATTTTAGTGCAGGAATGTCCATATTTTGCACTGCATTTGTAACAAATCCCAATAATTACTTCATGACTAAATAATCTATTCGGTTTCTTTGTTAAGTGACTGCTTATGTATATTCTTACCTAGAACTTTTGGAAGCGCATTCCAGATCATCGTCTTGTACCCTGCAAAACAACCTTGTGAAGACCTCAAGTAAACTCTATCTAAACATGGAGGAATTTAGTGATTTCATCATACCTTCAGATAGTGAATACTCCGTACTCCCATTTGTGGGAACATCTACAATACAAACAATTGATTAAAATCCATTGATTCGAAAGATAAAAACTTGTTTCTTTTGGTCCCTTGGTTCTGAAACAACACTATAATTAAAAATCATGCAAAAAAGGCTTTGAGGTCGGGTGGGCTGACCCAACCCGTAGCCTTTAGTAGTTTGAATGAATAATGGAAAGGAAAGGAAACTCAGAGATACATGAATACGAGTAGATTAAGGACTGCCAACTGTTCAAGCGAAATCCACTTTTGAAACCACCCGGATCACTGGCCATCTGCTCCAAAGGACTGATATTCTCTTCTTCCCATGCCAATTTCTCGTTGAAATCAAGTAAATCAAGAGCCAAATCTAAAATATCAGCAGAAAAACATTAACTATTTTATCTCAGAAAAATTACGATTTTCAAGATTATTTTTCTGTATAAATTGATACATCACAACATCAAATCCACATGACCTCCCATGCGTTTTGATATATTAGTTGATCAGCAGGTGAGCTAAAGAAGTTGGAAGTGCTAGACTGATCTCACCATAAAATCCTGCTTTTATTAAAGATTTCATAACCCTCGAACCAACACCAGCTTCTCCTTTAAGTAGCTTGGAATGATTTTCATCTTCCTTGCCGGCTTTAAACAAGTAAGAAGTCATGCTGCGAGCATTTGCTTGTTCTCGCCTCGCAGCTAATTGAATTGGCAAAAGTCCATCTTTGTTTTCACAATTCAGCAATTTGGGATCTTTTTTCACAAGTGTTTTGGCATCTTCAACAAGTCCAACATTTGCTGCTAAGTGAAGCGCTGTATTCCCAAAGTTGTCAGTCTCATCCAGTAAATCTGGTGCAATCTTATCCACCAGCCTGTTGACTAACCCCTTTTTAGCTTCATTGACGGCCGAGAGGAGCAGTGTTTCTCCATTTTCATTTAGCTTGGCTGTGGATACTTCATTTTGATGGTCGTGGATTATTCGTTCGATATTCTCCCACTTGCCCTTTTTTAATGCTTTGTACAGATCTTTTTTCCAAGTATCATCCTCAACTGCTTTCATATCAAGAATTGAAGGAAAATGTGTGCTTATACATATCCTTTTTATTCTCAAAAGTCAATCAATAAAATACTACAACCAAATACCAATAATACTTTACTTGGGGACATGTAATAAATAAAATAAAAACTAAAAAAGGCGTTACTCACTTCTGATGATTTCATCCTGTTGCGGTGACTGCTGCGCCATCTTCTTCACAATTGATCTCCTAACTCTCTGTTCACAGTGTATTTGCCATTATCTCAAAAACTAACCCTCCTTTTATACATAGACTACACTTGACTCTACTATATTATTGTTGACAATAAAAAATGTTTACAAATTTGTTGGTGTAAACTTAAAGTTACCATTAATTTGGAGCGGGCTTCTTTTTCCTTTTTCCTTTATACTTTATTCTTAATTCTTATGAATGATGATTATGATTTTTTTTTTTTTTAGAAACTAATTTTTTAGCAGTCAAATCTACGTTTTATATCAACTAAGAATTAAGCTAGCATATATTTTACTTAAATTCAACTTGATGCACGAAAATTATGTTTTTATTTTACTCAAGCACTACTTTCGTCTCCTTCAGCTGAATTAGTATAAAATTCTATGTGAAACCAAAGTTTAGATTCCATTCTTTTTTTTAAACGGTTTTATCGAGTTAATGGAAAATGATCACGTCGACAAATATTTATAGCAACCGTGCTATATTTATATCATGAGTTACATTAAGGTTTACACTATTTGATGTGACTATATCTACACTTTATTTTAACCATAAACATCACATTATTGTCCCGATTTTTGTCATTTATAAAGAGTGTCAAATACATTGTCAACCAACAATATGCATATAGCTTTATTCCATTTATAATTTATGCTAGAATCTGAAATAACAATGATTAAGGGGGTGCTTTATGATGACCTATCAACTATCAATTTAGTAATTTGGTCACTTTGTTTATTTATGAGTTTATCAATTACCAATTAATATATAGTCTATGTTTGGTACAGTAATTCTATTTTTTAATGAATTCAAAAGAAAAAGGAAAAAAACAAGTACCCCTACTTCACTGCCGCAACCACCACATCGCCACCTCCATCACGATGCTGACAATGTGGGTGTTCTATTACCATCCTCAATACCTTAGCAATATATTAAAGGGAATATTTCAACTGGGATTCAAACCTTGTATTGGAACGTTAAAAAGTTGCCTTCATTTGAAAAGAATTAATAAACAGTTTAATTTATATATAGATAAAATGAAGTGTCGATAAATGGATAGTATTTATGGATTTATTAAAATGTGGTTGAAAGTGACTATTGATCATTTATAAATAGTTTATAAGTTTTATTACACGGAAGCTAAATAAATGAATAAGAAATAAAGAAATAAGGAATAAAGGATAAAAAAGGGAGAAAGAAAAAGGGAATAAAGAAGGTTGATATAGTTAGATTTAGGCATGATGTTTGGTATTTGAGTATTTTTTTTCCCCTTTTCTTTATTCTTTTTTTCAATTCTTTTTACATGTTTTGTTGACCTCAATTTTTGATTGGTGACATAGTCAACAAATTTCGACTCCACTCATGTTACACTTAGACAAATCGTTCAAAGCACATGACCTTCTCCTAAGGTAGGTAGGTGATCGTGAGCACTATGACATTTAAATAAATTAAATTGTATATTTAGGTATGGAATAAACAGAAGGCATGAGCCATGAGTATGTGTAGAGGCATTGAGTTGTAGAAATAAACAATAATAGTTAGCAATATTAATATTGAAAGTGTGGAGTTGAATCACCTTCAAACTACACTCAGTGTGGGCTTTTAAAGTAGGAAAGATGAAGTAGTTACCATTGAATGAAAGACACTTGGCCATCTTAATGCCCGATGCATCATCTCTTAGGCGTCACCTCTACAGTTCTAGGTTTTAAAGATATTTAAAAATTATAAAAATAGCCCCATATAGCCTAGATCTAGCATCTGAAAAGTAGACTGATAAGTTCACTGGCAAACATCTACTGTAGAGAGGTCACATAAATAAATCATGAAGATTATGTACGAAAGATCTCTTGGAAAGACAAAGCTAGGGAGATTCCTTCGTATAATTAATGGCTCGCCGCTTCGAAAATAGGCTACATCAGATTGTAGTACCTTAGTTCAACCATGGAGCTTCGACTTTTACATAGCGCCTCAACTAAGGTAATGCAACTCGGCCTCTTCCTTTTAGATGGCCTCGATTAGGCTAGGTAAACGAGTGTTATGGAGTGAGGGCTTGAGATGACTTCTTAGCTAGCTGCCACATGACTAGTGATTGGAGCATCGTAGGATAAGGCATAACAATAGTCCCCTAAGTCCAGGCGTAAATTTCATATAAGGTGTGGACTTCGGTAGGAAGTGGGAGAGAAATTATATGATACGGGAAGGCTTATGACCTACCTCTGATATTTAACTTAGATAAGATGATGATGTGATTGTAGTTGGGAAGGTGATGATGCTTTGGCATATAGTTTTCTATCTTTGCCTTGGAACATGTTGTTGTGACATTGGGCGAATTGAATATTTGTTTGGTTGTGACAAGGTACAACAAGTTAGTCCCCTAAGTTCAGGTATGGATATTCATATATTGTGTGGACTTTGGTTGTTGATCCGATCTTTTTGTCAAGGCCATAAGTGGCAATGGTACTAAAGCAATTATGGTGCAGAGGCAAAGTCTTAATAATATTGGGATGAGTCCTGTAAAGATGGATGCAGCAATTATGCAGCTGTGGTAAAGAGGCGAGATGATACCTCTGAAGATATGCAACTGTGATGCAGTTATGATACAGAGTCAAGATGAGGCCTCTGAATATAGGTGCATCTGATCAAAGGCGAGATGAGGCCTCTGAAGATAGGTGCAGCTATTTTCCAGAGGTGGGATGAGGCCTCTAAATATAGGTATAGTTGTGATACAATTGTAATGCAGAGGCAAGATGATGTCTTTGAAAATAGATGAAGTTGTAATGTAGCTATGATGAAGAGGCAAGATTAGGCCTTTAAAGGTAGGTGCAGATATGATGCAACTTTTAGTGAGGCTATATTAAAGCTTGGGCTTTGTTTACCCATCCATCCAGTCTTTTGTCTCGTCCTTCGATCTTCTGGCCTTGCTCCTACCTAATTCAGCCTTTACTCTTGGGGCAAGATGGTTGTTTCATGGATGCATTGGCGTGAGACTTCGTTGGACGAGGACATGCCCTTCAGTGTCTTCCATACCATTTACAAGCTTCAGGTCTCTAGGAGGGATGAGTAGTTTAAGGGTCGGTATTACTTAACCCCATAGGGATTTTATAGTTTTTTTTGTGCTGGACCAACCTAGTCCGTTAAGGGGTAAAATGAGTCATGTTTTTGTGCATTGGGCATGTGGGACACCGTTGAATGAGATACCTTTTTGCCTCTTATCGTATCAAACACATTCTACTTATAGTGATTCCCTATTTACTGAAACCTTATCTCTCCTCTTCGCATTGTTCATACTTTATGTTTTATTTTCTTGTCCGCAGATACGCTTTCGAGTTGTGAGATCTCCAAGGTGGAGTGGGACATTATTCAGGTCATCTACGAGCTTTCTCATATAATTTGCCTCTACTATGAGCTCATTGAAAAGAACTTCCATTTAGTCAGGAATTATTTGATGGATCATCAAGGTAAACATCTAGCTTTCATCACCTCAATATGTTTGACCCTTTATGGATTTGTAGTAAAATTTTATTTTTTATTTCTTGCAAAAAAAATCATGAAGAAGGTTTTGAGGCTCAATATGTCTTCAATCCATCGAAGTATGGAAGAGGCTCGAGAGCTTAAAACCTCAACCTTTGCCTACAAGAAGAATAGGGAACTACTTGAGAGGGCTAGTAAGGGGTTGCACGAGGACGAGGCCCCTAATGAGGCGGATTAACCCCTCTTGAAGAATATGAAGAAATTTGGGGCAATGGTAAATTCTATCTCTATTCCTACCATGGTTGTTCGTCAAAATTCCGCAAGTATATGGAATTGTTAAAAAGTAATAAATTAGTGAGAAAGAGTATTACTCCATGATAAATAAATCTTAAATTGAGTCGTATTAATTCACTATTAAGCTCAAATATGAAACTAACAGAATACTTGGTTTGTTTATTTCTAACTTATCCTACTTATTATCTAAGAATTTAATGAAATTGTATGAGAATGAAGTATTGGAATTCCAAATCCACCTAATATTTTCCTATTTCTAAGTTTCGATCTATTTATCTTGGGACAATTGTGTATTCTTGACAATCGATAATTCAATTATATTTAACTATCTTTCTCGAGGTAAGTCAAAACTATTCAAAGCACAATCCAATAATATCCATATCCCAAATTCATATGCAAAGAAATGCATTCAATTACACTATTATCTTATGATTGCGTAGGTTATAAATGTTATCTTTCACATCTAGTGGTCCGTATATTAAAATTGCAATGTTCTAAACCTATAATGAACCTCCCAAAAATACAATAAGCAACTAAATACCTAAATAGTGCGCAATTATTTAAATAATTCAACAGATCAATCAAAAACACAACTTCGCTAAATTAATTGGTCTTTAAATTAAAAATAATCAACATAAGGTTTCATCTTCATTCTAACATAGGAGAAGTTTAGCCTAGCATCTTTCTAATGAATTTACACAAATAAATTGAAAAATCATCACCGGAAATATATATTTACAAGAGGGATAGATGTGGAATCTATTCTTTATTCTTGATCTTCAATCTTAAACTTTGATCATTTAAGTAGGCCAATGTTCTGTATTTAAAGAGTCTAGGATTAGGTCAAGAATCACATCCAAGATGATTTCGAAAAGAAATTTATATCATGGAAGGAAACCAGCGTAACTCTCATTAATAAGCCATGTAGTCACACCCTATAAAGGGATATGATCATAACACCCAAGTGATTTCGTATTTGTTAGTCCTAATTAAGGGTGTGCAATCGCATGGAATTTACTCCATGCGATCGCATGGAGTAAATCTTTTGTGATCGTTCATTTTGGTCTTCATCTTTTGTCTTTTGTTCATTTGAGTCTTTTCTTCGTACAATTTTCATCATTTGTCTTCTAATTTCATCCAATGGATTCTTCGCCATCCTTAATCATAGTCTCTTGGTCCGAATCAACTTTTGAATAATTACAATTTGATTCCCAAACTTTGAAAATCTTCATTTTTAGCCGATTTTCGTCCTTTTTTTTTTTTTAATTTCAAATTCACTTCTAATCTTCAAGCTTTACCTAGCAAACAATATATACAAGAGATTAAGTTTTAATTAATCAAAAGAACTCCAAAATCTCAATGTTTAACGAGCTAGATGAGTGTATCAAAATCCTTATACTAATTTTATAAACAAGTTTAAAATCACAATTCAAAAAGCAATATCTACTTATTAAATGTAAAACTGATTTGACTAGTGAAAAATCAAGTAAACTATCATAAATTTTCAAGTTATTCAAATCCCGACCCTCCATGAAACATAAAAGACACCAACCACCAACAATGGACAAGGAAAATGACACAGCCAAGTGGACTGTCTAGCTCTGGTTTGTTCCTAATTAGTCTCAACTATCAGATATACATTCGAAGAGTACCTAATTTCCTTCTTGACCCTTTCATTTTACTTAATTGATGATAGTTTGAGTCATTGAAGTCAATGTCTAATTTAAGTTTGGGGTGACAAAATGTTGAGTTTTTATTATTTTTGGCTGATTGTGTGATTTATTGCTTTATTATATATGAAAAAATTGAAAATTTTTAAACGTTCCAAAAATATTTTCTTTTTTAGTTTGCTTTTTAGTTCGAGTGTTTATGTGAGTTAGATAGTCTTATCGACAATGATGAATATATTTTAAATTATGTGTTGGTTTATGAATTATAAATATTACATACTTCAATTAATTTATGTTTATCCATGTGGAATTTTATATTGTTTCCGTACGTAAATTAAGTTTAGTATTGTGAATTTTCGAGTGAATTCATGCTTGATAGATTGAAATATATTGTTTAACTTAGATGTTAAACCTGAACAGCCACTACATTATTCATTCGTAGACCATTTTAAGTATAGTTTTGAGGGTGATTGAACTGTTGTAAGAATATATTAAAATGAATGGAGATTTCATATATAAAAAATCTTGTATGGATTGTCTTAAGACAATAAGATGGAAATTTCAAATTAGAGGTTGGTTCTTGAGAATAAATGTTTAATGATGGGTATTGCATTAATAATTACATAAAAGGGAAAAAAAAAAAAGCTACCATAATTCATGAGTGAAATCTACCCTATAAAAGATCCCAATATAGGCATTGTTGATAATTCTAGAAAGAAAAATAAAAAAAAACTAATCAAAGCTAATGCATAAAATAAAATACGAACAATATATATGAAAAAGCAAGTGCATAAAACATAATATGCATATTTAAGCTATCAAACACTTATTTGAGAGGATTAGACTTTTGGTAAGAAATTATTAACATAGTTAATATAGAAAATCTCTTTTTGTTGAGATATTAGCTTACAATTATTTAGATATATCCAAACTAGAAAGGGTGATGACTAGTATATGAATTTAGCCTTAACCATCATACATACATTCGAGTAATGTCTAATTTCCTTCTTTGACCTTTAAATTTGATTACTTGATGATATTTTAGGACAATGTCTAATTTAAGTTGGAAATGGAAAAAAATATTGAGTTTTTATTGGTTTTGTGTAATTATTGTGAGATTTTTATTGTTAAATATATAAAAAAGTGAAAATTTTTATAAATTTTGAAAAGATTTTCTTATTAGTTTGCTTGTTTATGTAGGTGAGATATCCTTGCCGACTAAGATGAATATATTTGGCACTATATGATAGTTTATGAATCGTAAGTAAGTTACATGCTTAGATTGATTGATACTTATTCATGTAAATTTTGATATTCTTTGTGCACATGAATTGAGTATTGTATTGTGAAGTAGTAAGTTGATTCATGTTTAATAGGTTGAAATAGAGGAATTTAGATACTAAACTGAAACTAAATTACGTTAAACATTCTTAAACCATTTTTAGTACAGTTTGGAGGTGACTGGATTATTGTAAAATGATATTGAGATGAATGAGGATTTCATGTATGAAATTCTTGTGTGAATTTTCAGAGGTCAATAAGATGAAAATTAGGTAAAAATTTTAAGATAGTGTTTGGCTCTTGAGAATGAGTTTTTAATAAGGGGTATTGCACTAATTATAATCATTTCATTAAAAAAAAAAAGCTATCATGAATCATAAGTGAAAGTTACCATATAAAGATTCAAATAAGCAAGTACATGAAACAGAATACACATAACAAATATGAAAAAGCAGATGTATAAAACAGAAGATGCAATATATGCATAATTAAACCCCAAATAGTTATTTGAGAGGATTAGATTTGGGGTAATGGATTATTAGCCTAGTTGAATTTTAGAGGTAAGAGCAATAAAAAAATATAGGGAAATCCTTATTTTTTGAAATATGTCTGCAATTATTGAGATCTAACAAAAATAAAGAGGGCGGTGATTAGTATATAAATTCAATCTTAAATTACACCTTGAAAAGAGAGTTAAAAGAATAAGTTTGGGGTATGTATCTTACGAGTGAATAAATGATATATTTGACTATTGAGGGTAGGAAATTGAAACAATCGGTGAATTTGTCATATTTTATTTAATTATTCACATACCCATATCAATTTTACATTGGATAAATAGAAATTGGATTTTGTAATGTGATTTTGAAGTTCATAGATTTGACACAATGATTTCAATCCTGAGACGAACGGTAGATTCTCACCAAATTTATTGTATGCTTGCTAGTTGAGATAGGTTATAATTTTGTTTGTGAACAAACAAATATTCAAATTTGAGAGTGTTATGATGAATGTATTTTATGTACTAATTTAAGCAGTTATATAGGGATATTTGTGAGTACTTGAGATGAATTATAACTTAATATCTTGTCTATGTTGTTTATTAGGTAAACTCGATGATTGAAAGTGAATTGGGAATAAATGAATGAAAATCGACAAAAAAATGAAGACTTTCAAAGTTTAGGGACAAATTTGCAATATCCAAAACTTGGTTCGGATCAAGAGACGGTGATTGAAGGTTATACAGGATCAAATGGATGAAATTTGAAGGCGAAGGATGAAAATTGCATGAGAAAAGACACATGCTGAGCGATAATGCAAATGACGATGACCGAAATGGATATTATATGGTGCGATCGTACCTATACATGGGATGCGATATAATTTTTGGAAGCAGAAATCAGATGCAATCGCACCACGTAACATGTGCAATTGCATGATGCTTTTCCGAGGTATCAAACCAGTTTGTTTCTATCACTAAAACACTTTTGGAAAGGATTTTGGACGAGTTCTCTGACCTAAATTCGGCCTCTTTGGGTACAGATCAAGGGTCATACATAGGGAGGTCTTTCATATCATTTATAACTAACAATTATTTCAATGAAGAGAGGCCAATAAACCATAATCCAAAGAGAAGAACAAACCTAGCAAGGAAGTGAGGGCAATTATTATCAAGAACTTGAAGAATCAAGCTCGAGATTGAAGATCAACAACAAGAAATTGAGTCCACATATTTCTTATAACATATACATTCTTGGTGATGATTTTTTATTCTTCTTCTTGTAATATCATTAGAAACATGCTTGAAGATATAACCTGTTGTTGATTTTTTTAATTCAAAGAACAAGTAATTTAGAGTATTTTATGTTCTTGATTGATCTTATATGTCTTGTTGAATTATTTAAATGCTTGGGCATCGTACAGATAATTAGTTGCTTAATATGTTTTCGGGAGATTCGTGATAAGTTTAGAATTTTACAATTTCAAACACAAATCACACAAGATTACATAGGTCGAGAATTAGAAATAGAATAGCAATAGGTGGATTCGAAATTCCAATACATACTTATCATATTTAATTCAAACCATCTTAGATAATTAGTAGAATAACTTAGAAATAAACCAATCTTTTTTGTATTACATTTACATTAAAATTTGATCACGGATTAGTACAATTTAATTTTAAATTTATTCCTCGTGTAATGATACTATTTCTCAACAAAACTGTTATATGTCAACGATCTCGTACACTTCAGTTGTCCAAGTAAGCCTCGGCATTTTAATCAAAACCCAACATCTCGAACCAAAACCGAATCGAAAACAAAGGTTCTGGTCCGGTTCCAAAAAAAAATTAGAAATCGAGAACTGAATAGTTTTGGATCGATTCTTGGTTCCCAGACCAAACCGCAGGTACCTAAACGAAATCGATATTTCATATGATTTTTTATTTTTTACTATTTATAGGCTGGTTAAAAAATACAAAATACTAAAAATCTAATTTTGGTAGTAATTTGTTTAAAACTCTAGACTTTAACTCTAAGAAATCATGATTGCCTCTTACTTTTTTGCATTTCGCTTCACATCTTGTATTTATAGATAAGTACATGTTAAACTTTAAAATTTAGACTTTCTATAAATCGAAAAGTTCAAGCTATGATTGTGGTGTAAATTGATGAACCAAATTGTTCATTCTTTGCAATTCAAGCTTTTTATTTTCTTGGATTGTTTACAAACATAGCCCCTGTTTGATCCCTTTTTTTTTCAAAACTCATTTTCAACTATATATTTTCTCATAAAATAAACTCAAATCTTTTTATATTTTTAACCACACGTTAATAGCTTCAGTTGTAGTGCACCTTTTTTGTTATCTCGTGTTTGTGGTTCTCTTTTGAAATATAGTTTTTCATTTTTTACTTAAATGGAGCGAGTTCAATACTTGGACTACAATTTCTTGATACTATATAGTCACGTATATAATTAGTATTTTTTTTTTAGTTAGTTCATTTAAAAGCAGAAGAATTTAAACATTGTCCATATTAAAATTATAAACTCTAACACGCCTCATTTATGTGTCAAATAAGATTTATTAAGAAAAAATCATTTCTTCTCAAACTGTAATTTAATTTTTGTTGTTTTAATTTATTCCTATTTTCTTGATTTTTAGTCTCCGCTATTTTGTGTCATGTATCTGGATTTCTTAGCTATTTTTCTCCCTTGCATAAATATTGTCGAGTAGTAACGTTTATGTATACGTATCGAAATGGCTATATGAAAATGTTTAATAAATGTATAAAAAAAAATTGTTATGGGTAAAACCGAACCGGAACCGATGCCTCGGGCTTGAATTTGGTTCCAATAATTATAAGGACCTGAATGGTTCCATTTATAAAATAAATGAAATATAATGGATAGTTTCGGGAATTGAAATAATCGAACCGAACCACTCAATACTCAAACATATAATCAAGTCTCAATTTCACCTCCACAACGTACCAAATTGGTCTCCAATGAAAACTTGAAATTCTTGTTGATTTGCAATCCATTATTAGGTACGTTGAACCTCTAATGAGCGATTTATTTACTACACATTTTACATATTGATGAAATAACTTTTTCAACTTTAGAAGTGACAAAACTACATCCCGGGAAACAAGGTAAAATTTTTTAGAATAAAACTATTATATCTTATTTTGATCCGTGTAGTAATCAATGTGAGCAACAAGAGGTTAAAAAATCATTTATTTGCAAAAAGGTTGCAAATCAATTACTAGATGTATTTATTGACACAATTAAAGTGACAAAGTTATATGTACTAGTAAAAAATATTTCAACAAAAATTGATATTCCTCTAGGACAACCTCTTATAGCAAATGAATTTCAAATATATCATAAACATGTTCGACTAGCCAGTGCTAAAGACTTTGTACCGTGAAAGAAATATTGATCAATCAAATACTGATGATATGGTTCATGCAGAACCACAAATGTTCGAAAATAATAAGATTTCAATAAATTATTTATTATATTATAAATTATGAAAACGAAATAATATTGTTATAGAAAATATTTTTGCTTTTAAAGTGACTCTTAAAATCATGTAAAATGAGAATTTTGAGCCACAATCTATTAAAAACTATCAATATAAAAATGATTAGCCCAAAATGGAAAGAAGATATACGGACGAACTTGAATTCCTTAGAAAAAATGAAAAGTGTTTGGATATATAATTCAAACATCCAAAATGTAATCCATGTACGATACGATGGAATTTTGGTAAGAAAAAGAAATGAAATTAGAAGATACAAAATCCGACTTGTAGTTTAAACTTTCTCACAAAGATCTAGTGAGAAAACATATTTTTCCATAATAGACACCATCACATTTAGATTTTTAATTAGTTTGACTATGTTATAAAGGCTTCACATGCGCATTATGAATATAGTATCTGCCTACCTATATCCACTCCAAGAAAAATGATATTTTACAACTTATGCTCCAACGACCAAATTAATTTGGTCTTTAAAGATTGTTTTCAACGACGAAATATTAAGTTTGGTCATAGAAAATGGATGGTGAACAATCAAATTTTAAATTAGTTGGAAATATTTTATAACGATCAAAAAAATAGTTGTTAATTCAAGATTTTTTATGACCAAATTAAAATTGGTCATTGTGAGTGGGCACCAAATAAAAAGTTCCCGCCAAAATGTATGTTTATATTCAACGCAACGTGATTAGTTGTTAAAAACACAAAAAAAAATATAATAAGCATTCAACGGCCATAATGTTTGGTCGTTAATAGAGTAAAACAATGAGTAATTCTATCTCATTGTTGAATCTAAAGAAAAATCGGGCATTCAACTACTTCTTCTTTAGCAGTCGTTAATGGTATTTCAATGGCCAATTATTTTAGTCGTTGAAAGTTAATGACAACATGATTATCAATTCTAATTTGATGCCAAAATATTTTTCGACATTTAACGACTAGTACTATGTAATAGTTGAAAGCGGCATTGACAAAAGTATTAAAAATTTTCAAACTGGCTATGTCCTATAATTATTTATTTTGGTTATTCCATCCCATTTAAATAAAAAATAAAATAAATGAGGCCAGTGCTCTGAACCCACCCTGCTCCGAACTTAATCGTGGCACAGGAAAAACATGGAAGAAAAATACCTGGCAGGACGGTACACAGAATAGTCGTGAACCGCATGAAATCTACCCCGCTGCCAATAAGAGTGAATAAGGACATTTTGAAAGAGCTAGTTTACCAACTGTATGATATTCATTTTGTTGAAAATTTCGTATTTAAGAATGAAAGCTAGTGATGTTTAGCATTCAATTTGTGTAGTTCGTAACACTATTAAGTATTTTCGAAGCAAAAATGACACTTTAAGTTTAAATTCNTTAAGAATGAAAGCAAGTGATGTTTAGCATTCATTTTGTGTAGTTCGTACCACTATTAAGTATTTTCGAAGCAAATATGACACTTTAAGTTTAAATTCTCATGCTTAAATATTTTACCATAAGAAAAAAATTCTAAAAGAAAGTTTTACTCCTATTTGCTGGTAACGAGAACTTATGTTGAAGTTTTTTTTTTAATCATAGAATCTTAATAGTATAATTAACTTGTTTAGTACGTGTTTAAATCAATTTCATTATATTTATATCTGTCTAGTATTCTAATAGACAACATATGCAGATTTGATGTTTGCTCCTTGTACTGTTGAGCTTACATGAGCAAATTGTGTGGCGAATGGATTCTGAAAGTTGCAGTTTACTTGTCCTATCAGTGAACTTATGACACATTTCATGGAACTACTTGAGCAATTTTTTTGTATAGCATTTAGTGAATACAGATGATTTTGATGTGAGTTATTATTCTTGAGCAATTTTTTAGGTAGCTTCTCGAACGTCATTCTGCATTGGTGTTGAATATATGTATTGCATCTACTGGGGTAATAATTTTTATCTTGAGTTTGCTCTATTTTTTACCATGGGATAAGTATGAAACAATCTCCTGACTACTTTTTGTTATCTGTCGATTGTCTTTTATGTTCGGAACTTCTAGGTTGTAAACTATTTTTTAATAAATTAAAGGTTTAATCTTCATGTAATTTTCACCCGATTTGAAAATTGATATTTTTTTCCTGGGTGGGCCAAGGTTGCATAAATTCCTGTTCTTTTATATCTATTGTTTTTCAAGCGTGTTATTATCAGCCTAGGTACCAATGTTAATCCTTCGTTTTTCAAACACTTTCCTTGGTTAGTCTGTTACAATCAGTGTTTGTTATGTACAAGGACACTAAATGATGTATTTTGTGGTGTTATAGGTTTTGAGAATCTTCCAGGATATTTAAGAGGCACTTCACTCATTATAAGCACATCATTTCAGTCTTCTTTGTATATGTTATAAAGATATTGGTGCGTAACACCTTTATAACCAGTAGTTTCTATTATTAGCGAAGAGCAAAATCTTCTTTTGTTCTTCAGTTGTTGGATGGACTGCTGAGGATACAAGCTCCAACTTTTGCTTCATCTGTTATACCTCCATTACAGGCTGCCTCTACACCTTCACATGTTACAAATGCCTCTGGTGAACAAGGGGTACCCTGCATATTCTTCCAGGGTTTTGTTTAAAAAGTGGTTGGTGTCCATTTTTGCTTGCATCAAATTCTGTGAGTTAATCTATGATACCTGGAGTGCTGATGATGTAAGATATAGTATGAATTAAAGAGATGTCTATATTTTTTGTTTACTCTACACACCTTTTGTGCTTAAAGTCTAGGACACATTTGAAACTAAGCTACATTCGTAACTAAGGTATTGGACATCTTTTGTAAGTCGGTATGTAATAGCTCTGGTAATTATAGGACATCTTTTATATTAGGTTCTACGGCACATTTTGTGGTTAAATATATAAGACATTTATCCATTTGTAGCTGTTATTGCATGTATAATTGTTGGTTTCTTTATTTTGTTATTTTCTAGTGTTTTTTTAATATATTTACTGATTAAAAAAATAATGAGCTACAACAATTAACTTGTGGCTGCTAGAAGTCCAACTAAACCACTAGTCAAAATATTTGGTTGTTGCAATATAAAAAAAATAATAAAAATAAACAAAATTGTTGACCGACCAAATCGTGCTTTCTAAAGCGTTGTAATAGCGATCAAATTTTAGTCGAAGAAGGGTGCAAATCAACTATTTTTAGTTGCCAAATTTGAGACCTTTATCGACAAATCAAGCAATTGTTGAAATAAAATTAATTGATTGTCAATATTATTTTTTAACGTTCATTTCTTTCATTGTTGAAATGAAAGGTAATGCTGATTTTGGTTGTTGAATTTGATCAACAACCAAAAATGTATATTCTACGATCATTATTATGGTTGTTGAAGGTGCTATTTCTTGTAGTGATCATTTACTTTATAGTGACGTATGCATGAAAGTTTTCAAAGGATTTAAAATGCCAAAAACAAATTATACATGCCCCAAAAATATGTTGTCAACTAAATTACAAATATAATTATACGGATTGAAACAATTCAAACGTATATGGTATAATTATCTTAACGAATATTTGTTGTAAGAATGTTATAAAAATGAAGATATATGTACATATGTTTTCATAAAGAAAATAAATATTGAATTTGCACTTGTGGCAGTTTATATTGATAATTAAATCTAATTGGAACTCTTGAAAAGCTCAATAAAACTACATAATATTTCAAAAGCACATCCGTTGATATTACCTATGGTTGTTCCATCACTTCACGTGGCAAAAGATCCATTTCCTTCACTTAAAGTTAAAGATGAAGAAAAGGTTCTTGATTTTGGAACTCTTCTTGCCTCCCCTGTGACCTAATTCTTGTCTCCAATCTTTTGAATGAATAATACCCGAATGGTTGAGTTTGGGTCTTTAAAAACCCTAAAAAATGCTCTCTAGAAAAGTCCCATAATGTCCTTGAAGAAAATTCCATTTTACAAAATAGGAGAGGAATTTTCTTCCCCTAAAATGCACCATGGGCACATGAGGGTTGCCCCTTGTGCAGCCTTCGTGCGCATGACGCCCAGCACTAGGCAAGGTTGCACACATGTGGCTTGGCACGTACGTGGCCCAAGTAATGCCCCATATTTTTGTCTCAAGTCCCCCAATATTTGCACGTCAAGTCCATCAACTTTGATCTTGTACACTTCTGCATTTTAACTTTTATTTCAATAATACCATTGATAAATTGCATCAAAAGTCTTTCAACTTTCAGCACTTCTACACTTTAATCCCAAGTTCACGTTTTTATCCTTTTGCTCTTCTTTTACATTGTTCTCCTTCAAATTTGGAATTATTGCCTACAAAAACAATAAATATATAATTGCGAGTAGAAATTTGCTCAATTCATCAATATTAAACCCATATTAGACCTCTAAGAAGTGTGAAGAATCATGTGATTAGAAGTTAATGATCTTATGGACAATTTATTGTAGTTGCAATAGTATAAAATACAATTTTTGTTATTTGAAAATTTTAACTTGAAGAAGTTGCTATCTCATTCACGTTGATTGTATCTAGACTTAATGTTAATCAATTGAAAATTTTATATGAACATACATGAAAAAGAATTATAATGGGCATTTGGAATTTCAAGTTAATTGAAATAATTATGAAGCTACTTGGGAAATTTACATTGTGTTTAGTTTCAAATACCAATTCAAAAGAAGATGCACATGCACTTGTAGAGTCTTCCTCGGATGATACTTGAAAAAAGAAAATTATTGTTGAAAACCATACTTCGTGTTCATTGTGCAACTATTTATAGGAATCGAGGAGGAAACATGCTAGAAAGATGGTCTTCAAGTTTATGACGTTTTGTATCTGCAGTATCTATATAAGTATAGATATCATTAATAATTGATTCTTGATATATAAGTATTTAATGACTGATAATATATATATTATATATATAAATCTTTTCCTTTTCAATTTAATCTCGAGTGGTGAGAGGATATGATTAGGGTTTAGGCCTTAGGGCATCTTCGTAGAGGGAGGTGCTACGTCGTCTGAGGAGAGGATCACGTATGAGTTCCTAACATGTGAATTAAACGATGGTTTACTTCTTATATGGCTATATCCATAGATATACTGCCGAATAAAAGATGATTTCTTTTATATAAAAGTAGGGCAAAAAATGAACCGTGTTTTAGAAGGTAATGTTAGTAGAACCATATTGGAATTTGAAAATTTGTTATAAAAAGTATTTAAATTAGACGTTTAATACTCAATTATATACCGTTAGAGCGATACGTCATTTTTTAATATGGAAGATGTTGTAAATCGTAAGTTTATTAATGAATGACAATTGTACCTCTACAACCCTGAAAATTATTATCATTGTATCCATAATTCTTCTCTATAAATATGTAGTTTTGGTTCTCAATAAAATACACATAATTCTATTGGTTTCTCTCTTTTGTTCTCTATTTTCTCTCTAAATTAAACACGTTATCAATACGATTCTCTTAAAATCAAAATGAATTAGTTAGAAGGTGATAAGTTTTATAAGTGTAATAATCTGTCACGCGTACCGAAATTAATTTGGTGACATGTTAAATACATATACATTCATTCCTAGTTTTATATATATATAAAACTAGGAATGAATGTATATGTATTTAACATGTCACCAAATTAATTTCGGTACGCGTGACAGANTTTGATATGTGAAATTCAAGTCAACTTTTGTATAAGTGAATTCAAGAGTTTGAAATCTTTTGCAGGTGGTAAAAAGATTTAGCCAATAAGAAATTAGACAATTTTGTTGACTTCTATATAAGATTTTTTTCTTAATGTATGTTTGGTAATTAATTTTTATATCACGTCATGTTTGTATGGTAATTAATGTTTTTTACCCGGCTAAATATTTTTAGATATTTATTTATAAATTCGAAATTGATAATCCATCGTATTATTGTTCTTAAAGTAGCACATTATAATTCAAATTAAAATTATAGTTAGATTTTACTTGCTCTCAATGAACATATTAATATAAAATCTAACATAAATTATATTTGTACTCCTGAAGAGTAAATTCATACATAATTTATTACTCTAGACAGTAATATGTTATTGCTCCTAAAAAGCATGACACTACGATTTAATATTTCAGAAGAATATTGACATATTATTCTTGAAAAAACAATAGAAAAATATAACATATTCTCGAAATAACACACATCTGAAAGAATGTATATCTTGTTGTGTTCCTGAAAAACACAAATTAAATTATTTAATACTGGGTTATAATTTTTAAAAGAAAATAATTTTCTATTTTATTAATATTCAAGAAGAATATTAATTTATCGCTCTTGAAGAGCATAACATTTAGTGTTTCAATATTATTGAAAAATATTATATTATTGCTTCTGAAAAAGCATAAATCTTAAAATACTACTAATATTTAAGATGAATTATCAAGATACATGTTTAATGGATAGTGCAATTATGCTCATAATTCTTCAAGATAAAAAGTATTTGTAATTAATATTAGCAAAAAATAATGTTATTACAATATCAAGTGCATCGAATATCATTGAAGACTCCAGTAGAGCTTATATTATTTTATCAAATAATACAAAATTATATATTAACGATACACTTCATTCTAACAAATCCAAAAGAAATTTGCTTAGTTTTAAAGATTCTCACAACAATAGATATCACGAACCCAAAGTTTGTTGATCCAAAAGTTTATACTTTGGTATGATCATTAGACCATCACTAGATCAATAATAATGCGAAATTGAAAATTCAAATGGATATTCAACGAAGAACCAGAAGATTCTTCAACCAAGTAAATTCCTATATATATTATTTCTTCTCTTGATCAAAAATTGATCATTAAATATCATTAGCTCAAATAGGGCTGAATTCTCTATATTTTTTAAAATTAATGAAGATGATAAATGGGACCCCCATCATCCTCCACATTAACCATCTAGATATTATTTGTATTTAATATATTTGATACATATATTAGATGATTGCACGATACTCGCAATCTAAAGTTTGCAAAATTACTGCCCAAATTTAAAATTATGAGCATAATTTTCAAATTATACAATCAAGATGCTATGTCTTGTTAAAACTAGTGAGCTTAAATCTCAATATTTTAATAAATGCTAGCTGAGATTAACACCATTATTTATTAAGTGCCTCCAAATTAATTTATATATCATTTCTATTGAGAACAAGGTGTTTTCCAGTTCTATCTAGGGAATACTATTAGCATCATGCTAACATCAAAGTTTCCCCCTTTTATTTGGTTTGTGGTCAGAACCTAATTTTTTTATCTTATTATTTAGGGAGTGGAGTGTATGTAAAATTGATAAACTAAAATGCATTGAGATGAAAAGTAAAGAATATTAAAAATAAATGTATAGTTTGAACATTTATCCCAAATGGGTGATATTTTATAACACAGTAAAAATGATTGTCGATTTGATTAGATAATTCTCTCAACATTATGGGAAGGAATTAAGAAATTGAAAATAATGTACAAATACATAATTATCTAAATTTTTACAAAAAATAATTCGAACCAAAAGTTCGAAAGATAATTTATTTGGATATATTCATTAACCAAAGAGATCAACAATATCTTACACACCAACTTTAAATACTCAAACTTTAATTAACACCCTGAAGGACAATCAGTTAATATTATATTTGATAAAAGCATGTATGAAGCGTAATGATATTCGATTCTAATATAAAAATCTCTAAACAAAAATGGAGCAATTAGCAAAGATGGTCCAATAAGGAGGCATATACTATTTATCAGTATTTAGACATAACGAATTATAAATTTCAGAAGAGGTTCACGTAGTTAATATATTAAAAAATGAAATATCTCAATAAATTATGTAATTATATAAAAGAGTAGAATTGAAACAGAAAAAGTTGTTGATAATATTTTTGCACGTGATGTACTGCATTATATAGCGAGGAATCAAAATAAATGCATTGAAATATATCGATCGAAGTAGAGATTGGCAAAATAAAAAGGGACGCAATTCTAAACTGAATTTACTAGAGAAATTTAAAATTTTTGGATTTACAGTCAAAAATCTAAATAAATTATCCAAATAAATTGGAAAAATGAAGTCGTAATATAAAATCGACTCTCAACATAGTGAATTTCACAAAGATTTTGGTAAATTTTCTCACGGGTCCATATCATATTATTTTGACGATGCATGAGATTTGAAATACGTGATAGTTAACTCATTTGACGACTATTAATTTTATCGTTGAAAGATTTAATATGCTTGAAGCATAATTTAAGTGATATTATTATGAGGGAGAGTATATACACATAGTACTCTTTTTACCTTATTCAATATTTTGTCTCATTAAGTTTTTCGGCAAGGCTTTTAATGAGACAAATTTTGTAGTGTATTCAAAAGAATAATGTACTCTTTTTTCTTTATTAATTTTTTTCCACGGAGTTTTTTCTAATAAGTTTTAAGAAGGCATATTTTTTGTGTAATGAATGTTTATAACTTAAAAAACATTTACCCTCAAAATAATAGTTTTATATGTATGAAACTCTTGAAAAGATTAACATGAGTTATTTTTTGAATCATCATGTTACTGCAATCATCAACTTTTTGTACCACAAGATTTTTTTTGAAGACATTGACATACATGACATCTATATTCAAGAAATTGGTTCATGAGATTGGAATGTATCGATTTAAAGATTTTCAGTTATCAATATCATGAAGAGTGGCTGTACTCTTTTCCTTCACTTATTCCATTGGTTTTTCCTAACAAAGTTTTAATAAGGCATCATTTATTTTAACACTCCAAAACAACAGTACTTTTTTTCCTTCGTTTGATATTTTGTCTCTTTTGATTTTTATCAAATAAAGTTTTGATGAGACGAATATTTTATAATTTGTCATTTAATAGAGAGTGTTGTAAATCGTAAGTTTATTAGTGAATGCTAATTGTACCTCGCAGTTCTAGAAATTATTACCATTGTATCTCTAATCATTCATCATAAATATGAGGTTTTGGTTTTTAATAAAATACACGCAATTCTATTGACTTTTCTCTTTTCTCTAATTTATAACAGAAAAAAAATTATAAATCGTAAGAATGAAATATCAATAAAACTGAAGAGAGACATGTAATAGTAACATTAACTCAATCCTAAATATTAGTGATGGCATAATGCCCGCCCTTGCCCCAACTAGAATATGGAATCTGCTCTGACTTCTATATTCTTATATTTTCTATGTACCTAAGTTTAAATTCCATTTAGAAAGTAATAAGTAAATGAGATGAGAAATAGAAATATGGATTAATCCCCACGTACAGGGAAAATTTTTACAAGCCATTACCAAGCTTCTCATGAGGGTGGCTCCACCCATGAATAAAAAATAAACCCACCCCACTGTGCATGTGAGTGGTATGTGAATTTCACAGGTTGTACGTGTATCATGTCTCTAGAAATATTTAGTCATGTCCAACATTTCCAAAATTTAGATAGGACGAGGTACAAGAGATGGGAAGGACTATCCTGACCCACTCGTCTTGTATTATCCCTATCTGTGAGAGAAGTTTCGATGAGACTATCCTATAAGTATAAATGTTACCTTTTTTATTTGACGCCACAAAGATTGAGCCTTCCATTCAAAACAAAACGCTTTACACCTCTAATCAATCAAAAGCAACAACTCGACATTACACATTTAGCCTTTGTTCGACAACCATTAAAATAAAACTATTTTCTTATGAAACTCATTTTCAATCACATTCACTCGATAAAATATTTTGCACGGAAATTCAATTTTTTTTTTTTACTTCTAACCACTTATTCTTCAAAAGATCATTATTCTAAAGCTCATTTTCTTCTAAAAACTCTTTTAATGATTGTCAAATGCTTACTATGTTTCTTAGTCTTACCACCTCAAAAATCGAGATATAATATTTAGCCCTTATTTGTTTCTCATTTTTTATCCATAAAAATATGACCGTTATCCATCACATTAAGTCATCAATTTTGAATTTATATCTTTTATGTGGGGCCCAATATATTTTCCTTCTCATTTTATAATAATGTGCAACAAATGAACCCTTAGAATAACTTATATGAGGCATCGTAAGTACACAATCATTAAAAATGGGTGCTCACGATTGAAATCATTTGTCTTCCTATTGAAATTTGGGTCATAGTATTTCTACATCGAAATTGACATCTTGGTGTACAACCTCCTCACAAGATAAAAGTACTCATGATTTTTTTATTGTTCGTGGACCTATTTTACGAGGGGACTCAATCACAGTGTACAAATAAAACTTTTTACGTCCGTTGTCATCCCAGGTCCCAAGTCATCTATTTCAGAGTCACGTCATTCCCTACATCATCTCTTACGTCCATTTTCCCACCTAGAGATTCCTTGAATCTTCTCTGTACACTAAATTACACGGCAACCACTTGACCAATCATGGCCCTCCACGACCCATCAACTGGGCGCATTGATACATCCGTCGGCTGATAATTTCTTCCGGACCCCACATATGATAAGATATATGCATGCTCCAGCATTCCAGTCCCCATACACTACTCTGTGAAAGTCCAAACGAGTGGGAAGAACATGGATCAGGTAAAGGTTGCTTTGTTGGTTACCGGGCTTTTGATTGTCTGTGTCGCGAGTTCAACACCGATAACTTCCACCTTCGCCAAAGAGAATCCGATCAAGCAAGTCGTTGATGGCCTGCATGAACTCGAGAGTTCTATCATCCAAATCGCCGGTGACTGCTGCCGTGCTCGGTCCTTTGCACGCTTTGCTCATCGGTAAGTTAGTTATGCTTTTTTTTTTCTATACAAAAGGAATTTTCGTGATTCTGTTATTGGATAGACCCAGTTGACTATGCATAATTTCATGGGTGGCCGTGAAAATTGAACACGGGACTTTTGCCTAGAAACGCCTTTATTCATTTGAATTATGGCTTTAAACACTTTTTTGTGGGTTATTTTGATTTTGGGATTTCTTGTTAAAGGTTTGGGAAGAGGTACGAGAGTACTGAGGAGATGAAGAGGAGGTATGAAATATTTTCGGAGAATATGAGGATGATCAGATCGCATAACAAGAATGGGCTTTCATACACTCTTGGTGTCAATGGTGATTTCTTTTTTCCTTTGGAATTTAATCATTTTGTGGATCTTCATTCATGAAGATACGTAATTTTTGTTGTATATCAGTAGTCACTTGAGCTAGTCTTGGCCTATTTCCCAGTTGACTTTGATTTTTTGGCCTTTTAGAACACGTAAATTTCTGTCTGTATTGATATGTATAACCTTGGGCTATAATTTTATCTTTCCTACTCAGTTATTTGAGAAGTTGCTAAATCTGCAATTAATTGGAAAGAGAAAAAAGGACTGTTGGGGGGGTGTGTCTGTGTGTGTGTCTGTGTGTGTGTGTGCAGCTCTATATGTTTGTTTGAGTGTTATTTAAATTCCTTTAACTTAGTGGTTGAGTGACTTGACTTTAACCTTATAATTTAAGAATTCCAACTTGTACTACAAATGAATCTTCAGTATTGCATGTTTTAGAATAGAAGTATGAATATGTTTGTGAAGGAAGTAGATATCCTGAACTTCGTTTATAGCTTGCAATCCAGCAGATGAATTTATTTTTCTTACTTGAGTGTGTACATTGATGTTCCCTTTTGGCTCACGTATTACTCCTAGTCGATTATGTTACTCTAAGTCGACTACCTGCGCATCCATACTTGTATGAACTATATCCATGATCACGAATTCGCTTCTTCTATTACTTTATTATAGGAGAGCACTTAGTTTTTCAATTAATGAAAGACAATAAGGTGGCTTCTAAGGGGTCTTCAAATCTTTGTTTCAACGTCACTTGTTTACAACTCTTACACTGATACACTGGTGAACAGAGTTTGCTGATTTGACATGGGACGAGTTCCGTAGGCATAGGTTAGGAGCTGCTCAGAACTGCTCTGCTACTACAAGAGGCAATCACAAGCTCACTGATGTTCTCCTTCCTGAAACGGTAATTGTAGTCTCTCTGCATTTCTTATTGATTTTAATATATCTGTTGAGAATTTTTTGTCGTGAAACAACTAATTGATAAGGTTTATTGTTCGCTCTTTCTAATCTCTGTACTCTATAAACTGTATGGAAAATTTTATGATAATTTATTTATAAGTTGGCAATTTTTCAAATGTATCCATTTTGAATGCCCGAGAAAAGTTTCCTTTTTATGCTTTGTGCTCTTTTCAGATAGGTATAGAACCATGAGATGCACCAATCTTTGTTCGACATGATTGCTTCATTGATTGTATACCTTCACATACAGCTTTATGAAAATTTAAACTTGTGGCATACAACTAGATGACAACAAATTCACTTTTTTTTCTCCTTTTTAGTTGTTGAATTTGATATGTAGTTCTATTACCGATTTTATATAAGATAATGCCACAAGATAAGAACTAACACCAGTTTTTGAAGGTCTTTAGAGGTGATTATTAAGTCAAAAGAGTAATTTCTCTTTCTAATGGCAGTAGACTTCGTTGTGGTGTATTGCAGAAAGACTGGAGGAAAACTGGCATAGTGAGCCCAGTTAAAGATCAAGGTAGTTGTGGATCCTGCTGGACATTCAGGTAAGATTGAGTCTGTCAGATTGTGGAGATTGGAGCTCATATATATGTAACTGTTCTTTGAATAAATATGTGAGAAACACTTCAAATATCACCTGAAATTTGTGAGTTTGCAGCACTACTGGAGCCCTTGAGGCAGCTTATGCACAGGCATTCGGGAAGGGTATTTCTTTGTCTGAACAGCAGCTTGTGGACTGTGCTGGTGCATTCAACAACTTTGGCTGCAACGGTGGTCTTCCATCTCAAGCCTTTGAGTACATTAAATACAATGGTGGACTTGAACCCGAGGCTGCATATCCATACACTGGAAAGGATGGTGTGTGCAAATACTCATCTGAAAACAACGCCATCCAAGTTCTTGACTCTGTCAATATCACCCTTGTAAGTTACTTGTTCAACTTTATTAAAGTCTCAACCAACCTGCCTACGTTAGTAGGAAGATTTCAGTTGGCACTTGGCTGAACGGGTCATATAGTTACGTTTAAATGGAATCAGCTCATTATGAATTCCTTAGATTGTCAACGCTTAACTTGCTAACTATAAATTTTTTATCTGAAATACTGAATACAGTTTTAACAAAAAAATTCTCGTCTGTTATCCTTTTAGCCCAACTGATCGCTTTTCCAACATAGTTGTTGATTTGCACTGAAATTTCACATTCTTGAAAAATGATGCTGGCATCTAACTTGTATACTTTCAAATCATACGAGACAAAAGGCAAAGTCATAATTTTGGCTGTTTGGTTGTGTTTTAATATGTTGGTAAATCAACAGGGTGCCGAACATGAATTAAAGCATGCAGTAGGAACTGTTCGGCCAGTAAGTGTGGCTTTTGAGGTGGTCACTGGATTTCGATTTTATAAAGGGGGAGTTTACACCAGCACAAAATGTGGCAATAGTCCAATGGTGAGTCCTTTGCTTTCTTAAGAAATATTAGAAATTTCATAGCAAAATGATTGAGAAAACTGTCAAAATAGGATTTTTATAGTTATATGACTGCAAATCTTAGTTTGCTAATGTCCATAGTGTATTTGCCTTGACGCCCTACTTTCTGTGAAGCTTTATTTTCTTTTACATACATTACTCTTGATTTCAACTGAAAAATTAGTAATGGAAAGGAAAAGAAGTTCCATGTGCAATCAGGGACATAATCTTCTATATAAATATATTTCATATCAGATCCTGATCCTGTTGATAGAATGGCATATAAGCTTGCAGTTATAGTGGTATTTAGGTTCAAAAATCTTATTAATCCTTAGAGTAATGCTATTCGTAATCGCTTACTACGGCAATCGTCCTACGTGGCATACATAGCATTATTCTAATTCTTAGCCTGCAGCAGAGACACGGTTATACATGAATTTGACAGGATACAAAGTATAAACACTCATCAGAATATGGTACACTCACATTTGCAGGACGTGAACCATGCTGTTCTTGCCGTTGGTTATGGAGTTGAAAATGGTATCCCATACTGGCTCATTAAGAACTCATGGGGAGCTAACTGGGGTAACCACGGCTACTTTAAAATGGAGATGGGGAAGAACATGTGCGGTAAGTTTTTCCAAGACTCCCTTGCTAGTCCCATTCTAAATGTTACACCTAATTAGACAATGGAGAAACAGCTCATGTTAGATGTTATCCGCATCATTTGATCCTCGTATCCTTTCAACCATGGTCCTGTAAACTGATACAAATAACTTTGGTTGCAGGTGTAGCAACTTGTGCATCATACCCTATAGTTGCTTAAATTTTCTTGAAGGAAGAGTGGTGTTGCTTAATGGAATGAGTGGTCTAGAACCTATCTTGCTCCAGTTTAAGTTATCTAAAGATTGTAGTAAATAATGAGGTTGTGCAAAGATGGTTGTTGTATGTTGTACATAATAAACTGGAGCTAAAAGTGGCTATTTTCGTGTAAACGTAGAAACCTTATGTAAATTATCTTATTAATGGTAGTTGATGGACATCTTTCATTCGATATAAGTTTCGCTCACTAGCTTTCCTTAGCTGCTTAATCTTCACTTGGATTATGATATAGCTTTAGTGTGCACACGGCTCTACTTGTAAATCCTTTGCTTCTCGAAGCCTTTTGCATATGATAAGGCAAGCCAAGTTACAAATGTGATACGTAGTCCAGTAAATTTCACGACAAGTGAATTTCGTAATAGAATGAGCAAGTTTGGCCCCAAACGCACTTTTTTAGAAAGTAAATAAAAAATTAATTAAAATTGGAATGACTCAAAAGTACATTGAAGCACGCTCAATCATGTCCTTAATACCCATTTTGCCCCGTCTAGATACGAAATTTGCTTAATAAGGGTATTGGTGGCCAACTATTCGGATATTATAGCGGGTGAAATGGTACATCCTTGTTGAGCACCCAACTAGAATAGATGTTGTCGGTACGTCAAAGAGATTGATGCATTAATAATACTACTAAGGATCCATTTATTTTCGTACTTCGTAAATGTTTCATAATGACCTTATTATTATTAAATATCAAGGATCCATTTATATATATGATTTTCGAGTTTGATGTCGTACATTAATGTTATAACATATAATCAATTTTTTTAGTCCAAGATGTGTAACAAGTAGTGCAATATCAAGACAAAAATATTATTTTAAAATGCATTTCTATAATTTTTTCGTATTAGGTCCAACAAAGGAAAAATGAAGAAATATCAAAATAAAGTTTACACATTTCGTAAAACGCTTATTCCAGATTAATAACAAAACTAGTTAAGACCAATTATAAATTAAAAAAATGAACCACATTTACGATATACTAGAATTTAGGAGAAAAAGTTTAGATTCAAAGTCCACTTGGAGTAAGCTGACCCCACTGTCCACAGCGTAAATCCGCCAGTTGATCTTACCTTCCTAGATTTTTTCTTTGATCTTGAATTTTATTTACTTTATAAATTATACGAGTTCAAGTATAGCAAAATCAATAATTAATTTTAAATATATATTTCATTAAATTCACTATTTTTCAATCTCGTGTTTCTTCTACTTTTATCAAAATTCATTAAAAAGTTAATTTTTAATCTCCACCAAACAGGAGCTAAATAAGGAATCAGCGTCTAAAGAAAAGGAATACACATAAATGTTGTTTATCGATGTTTATGGAGAATGTTCTTATAAAGATGGTAAATTGCAATGTATTCATCGCTTTTGATATGGAAGAGAAATAATTAGCCTATGTTTGGTAATAAATAAAATTAAATTTTTAATAGATTTTGATAAAAGTCGATGAAATTTGTAGTTGACTTTAACTTAAATAGATCGAAAATGAATGGATAACATGCAACATGTCTCAACGACATATTTATTATTATTATTATTAACAAATGTGCCGGTACAAGACTTCTCTTATGGGGGCTTTGTTTCAATGTTTGCTTACGAATGTCTTGATAATATTCTGTTTGACATTCGTTTTAAACATGAAAACACGGTTTGCAACAGTGATTTATCATTTGTTTATTCACATGCGTGAAGTGATCTGACATTTTCTGAATTTTTTTTATGGTGACCAGATTCTTCCGGTAATTAATATTTTCATTACTACCCTCCGTGAATTGGGTACACGATAAGTGTGAAGTGGGCCCTTATTTCTTTATCTTTTGCATTGCCTTTATGACTATTTCTATTCACAATTTGACCATTTTGGTGAGTGTTTCAATTGAGGCAGTCATGTAAGACCTTTTATTTTTATTTTTTGACTTTTCTTTTTAATCGGGAACGTGGTAGTCGTGATCGTCACATTGTTTTCATAAGCAGTAAGTTTTGTCAAACTATAAACTATTCTCAATGCTTAGTAATGTATACTAACCATTTCATTTCCCATTAGGAGTGGTTCAACACGTTGCTAGAGAAACCTACTTGTTACCTCGAGAAACCTAAATTTCTATGTAGGAACCAGAACATCAGATATTACATCCATTGTCCCCAGTGCCATTTTGAAATGTTTAATAAAATCTCTCTTTCACAAGAATCAAATTCTTTGTTGTATAAATAAACAAGAAATTGGAAGGCACCCTTGATTGCATCAGGACTGCATATGCATATGAATGGGTTTTGAGGACTATGCACAAGAACTAAATGAATAGGCATTCCAGTGACTCTTCATCTGAACTGTCATAGTCCGAATATTCTTTAAGTTCAATGCCAATTCCCTCCAAATATAGTGAAAAAATTCAAGTTGGTATAAAATTGGAAAGAAAATGGTACGTATCGTACTTTGTTATGATGTAGTAACTTCATAACAAGTTGAGATCTAGTAACTCAACTCTCAAATATAGGGCTAGACAAAACCGATTCGATTTCATAATTAAATTTGAACCCGAAAGTTCCACTTATTCAAAAAAATTGGTTCAATTTGATTCTCTTTATAATCGAACCGAACCGAACCATATCTAGACTTACTGAAATAGTTGGTAATCCATAAAAGCTAATAATCCAATAGGAATTGTCCTATTCGGGTGGTGTGACTTCTCTTTTGTGGGTTTTGTTTCTTGTTGTGAATGTGTTCTACAAAAATATTTTGGATTTATTTTGATGTAATGCCAAGTGCATGGGACATCTCCTATTTATTGTTACTTCAGGTTTTTGTAATGTAGGTGTCATGGACAATATCTTTTTCCCATCAATATCTTCTTAACATCCAATACTGTTGTTCTTGTATCTAGTGGGGACCTTTATTTTGCAAATGGTCCAATTCATAACTAATTTTGGAAACTAGAGTTTGCAATTTAATACATTACAATAAATTACTTTTGTCTTTTATTGAGCTTTTCGAAAGAAGTTTATAGAGCCGTCAAGCTAGATGAGTACATCTATCTCTAATGAAGTACGGATTATTCAATTGCTTTAGTTGAAGAAACTGATTTTTCACGTATTTAGTGCACGGTTAAAATAATAATTATAATTTACATATGTCACGTACATCACTCATCATCATGATAAATTTTACTCCACTCTAGGTTAGGTCACTTGTGATATAAGGAGAATAAGATTAAAGATTTGTTTATTTTTTTGTAAAATTTATAATTGGGTTATTATATTCACATCACCTACACTACATTTTAATTGTAATGAATGTTTTAATCTTTTGTTCATTTTCAAACTTATGTCCTCGACTTCTTCCGTCAAATTACAAACCTTCTATTAATTTGTATATTTTGGTCTTTAATGACGATTATTTTTTCAATAAAATTGGTTAGAAGAACATAAAAAGACTTGTTTGCCTCTTATATTTTTAGGTAAAATAAATACAAAAGTTTGAAAATATTTGTCCATTCATTTCAATTCAGATTAGTAGAATATTTAAAAAAAAAATTGTAACTAATTGAAGTTAATAGCAATAAAATACGACAAGAAAAATTAAAAACATAAATATAAATATAAACAAATATTGAGGACCTTTATTACAATAATGTGCACAAATAATAAAAATTGCTTGATTATATATTTACATGTGATCATTTTGGCTCGTTTGATGATGTTTCTGAAAAGTCATAAATTAGTTTCAGATATTTGATTAAATTTTTAAAAATACTTTGATTAATTAAAAAGTTATTTCGAGAAAGTTTCTTCAAAAAAGTCATCTACAAAAATGAGTAACTGAATCATGCAAACGATGGATAGGGATAGAATTCAAAAAAATGGAAATGGAAATAAAAATAAAAATGTTCAACTCAAAAATGGCGTTGATTGTCATAAATTTAAGAATAATATCACTTAGGAGGCAAAACGGTGAACGCGCCGCTGACCAAACATATCCGTTATCCTAGGACAAACTGGGCTGGACCCCACCTACATTTTGCTTTGGAAAAGTGAAATCCCCAAAATCAGCCACGTTTCGAGATCACACATCCTTAAGTATGTGGTATCTACACGTAGCACGTCCTAAATAGCATAATCCTGTTTGATTTGCATAATGTTTCGCTGATTTTTGTTTCCTTTATTTTTAGTCAATATTTTGATCTCATAAGATTTATGGACCGTGTTGGTTTAAGTGAATAATTATTTTTAAGGATAATTTCACTTATACATAAAGTGATGTACATAACGAGTTACACCCTCCTCACATGGAGGGTGGAACCCGCTTGAATAATATTTTTTTATTCAAGCAGGTCCCACCCTCATGTGAGGGGGGGTGTAACCCCTGATGTATCGTTACCATCATCCTATTTTTAATTATATATTTTATGAGGTTCATAATTTTTCAACCACATAATTTATCCATTTTTTTTAAAATCTACTAAAATTTTAATTTTAATGTCCACAAAATCGGAATTAATATATTAAATTTGTGAAATTAAGCGTTTTAATTATAGTATTAAGTGTATGTTTGGTTCAACTGAAAATTTATTAAAATTTAGATTAAAGTAAAAAAAATAATAATAATTTGAATTATATATTTCATATTATCTATAATTTTTTGACTACACATTACGCCTTTATTTGATACCCATTTTTCTCAAAATGCGTTTTTTCTTTCTCTCTCTTCTTTTCAACTACGGATTCTTCAATAAAATAATATTATACGTAATTCAAAAATTTTCTTTATTTTTTTATCATACTTTTTTCATCAATCTACTATTCAAAAATGTATTCTTGCTATAAAAATGGGAAACAAACAGACACATTATTTTTTATCGAAATTTATTTAAAAAATCAACTTTTTTTCTATCTATACTAAACAAGAATGTAATTATGTGTGTGTGTGTGTGTGTGTGTGTTTGGAGAGGGGGGAGAGAAAATGTAACTTCTTTAAGCTACAAATAATATTCTTATCTAAATATAAAATATCAAATGAAAATGAAAATTGGAAAATGAAAATGAAAATGAAAATAATTTCATATCCCTCTTCTTATAAAAGAGGGAATCCTTCATTTACTGTTCATTTTCGGACGTATTTCATCTTCCCATTTTGTCCATCTTTTGATTACTTTTGAAACTCATAAGAAACAAAAAATTGGGGGAAAATTAAATTGAAGAAAAGAAAAAGGAGAATCAAATTTTAAAAATTTGGTCAAAATGTAGGTGGTGAAAGGCGGTGGCTGTATTTTCTTATTCTTTGCATTTATTTATATATATAAAAATATTTCTCATCTTCAACGTGAATAGGCAACAAACGAAAAGTTTGGGAAAAAGAAAAGAAGAGAAAAGGGAAAAGGATAGAATCAACATTCTTGTTGAAAAAATTTTGTTTGCTCCATCATCAGTTAAGAAAAAAGATAAGGAATCTGAATTAGTTGAATTAGTTGAGGGTTTGCTTATTAATTACTGATAATTCAATATGAAGTGTAAATTTTTTGAGGTTATTGTTAATTTCTAAATGAAATATATAGGTTAACTTTAAGCATAATATATGTATTTGGTTAATTCAAGTTAGAAATATAAATAAAAAATATAGAGAAAGTGCAATTTATACTATGTTACATACTGGAATTGGTTTGATTTGATTATTTCTTATTTTTTGTTTACAACGTTAAATTCCTACTAATTAAATAAAAACACTTAATAATAATGAAATAAAAATTATCTTGATTTACATTAAAGTAAATAAAAATTGTAAGCTTGTCAAAAAAAAAACCCACCAAAATGCTCCACACACCACGGAGCAGTTGCTCCGTGCTATGCGGAGCAATGCTCCACACATTCGGCGTTGCCCTCGAACCCCTACAAGAGGCGCTGTCCCCTCGACTCCCGCGTTAGTCTTTGTATTTTTTTCCTGAAGTTTCTATTATAGTATTTGTCATTCAACTATTATTAACAAATTGTGGACTCTAATTTGTATTTAATGTTCTCTTGTATACAATGTCCAATTTTTTTTTTGGTGGTTGTAATTGACTACAGTAGTGTACTCTATCTTGGGTAAGTTTCTCCAACTGAACTATTCAGGATTTTGTTTATAGTTTTATATAGTATTTTGGTTATTTATTTATAGTAACTTGTAAATTTGTAATAAATTGCTGGTTCTCAAG
>CAIGRB010038285.1:0-10988 GCA_903798255.1 Fraxinus quadrangulata
TGTGTGAGAAAATTTGAACTTTAAATTATTATTTTTTTCAACTACTCAATTCATCATTTTTTAACAATTTTTTTTATCAAAGAGCACCTAATTATTTGAAGATCGACGGATAAATACTTTGCCTTCGTTTGGACTTGCTTTTGAAATGTTTAAATTATAAGTTGATAAAAAAATGATAGATAAGAAGGTATTTCTTGTGCTGAGAGTTATAAATTATAATTATAATCCATCAAAAATAATCAATTTTAAAAAAGAAAAATAAACAATTAATAAGGGTACAAAATGTCCCCACGTATTTAGTTTATTATGCAAAACATCCTAACGTTGCTTTTTTTTTTTGGGCATTTTTACCCTTATTTTAATATTTAATTACGAAAATCATCATTTTTATTCATTTTCATCCAATTTCTTCATAAAAAGTCGTGAAATGACAAATATACACTCTATTTAAATAAAACAAGAAAATAAAAGAAAAATAAAAAACTAATTGTAATTATACTATTAAATTTTTTAAAAAATACAAATGAATCCCAAAAAAAATTATGAAAAATTAGGAAAAAAAAAAAAATCTACCTCCTCCCCCACCACGTACAGTAAACAAATCTAATTGCACAAATATTCTTCCAATCCCAAAATTAACCCCTACTCCCTACATATCTAATTTTAAACTCGCTTTTGATCAGTGAACGATTCCTCTTTTTTTAAGAACTAGTGTGGTTTGCACGTTGAGTTAATTGTTTAATGTTAAAAATAAATACATGTAAATTTTAGAAGGATTCATTCGTAAACATGAAAAATATTTATAAGTTATTTCGAATGAACTCACTTGTTGTCTATATTCTTTGTATTTTTTCGATTCTTCATATGAACATTTGATATTAAATGCACAAATATATTCTTAACTAAATATAATCAACGATTTAATGATTTTCTTTTATATTAGATTGTAAATATTTTAGGAGCTTAAATGAAGAGTTAATTACTCATACTTGGCATATTGTAGCTAGTTAGTTGTTTAAATTCAAGTTGTTTGTATTAGGAACCTAATTACATAAGTTTAAAGTTCTAATGATGAGAACTTTGATTGTTATTTTTGTGTCATTTTTAATCATATAATCTAACTATCAACTCTTCAAAACAACATATCCAATTATTAAGAAGTTACGATTGAAAATACTGGGATTCCTATGCAGCTTTATTGAAAAAGATATTGTTAAGTCACAAAAAAAAATATCCATACAATATCGACTATAATCATTTATACAAAATGCATTCAGATAATTTTTACTAAAAAATGAGATTGAAATTCTAGGGTAATATGCAAAAGGTAACACATAGAATTAACACTCAACTGTTGCTAGAGCATTTTCTTCAAGATGAGCATGAGAATAGAAAGCAACAATTGGTATGTCCGAAATTCTTAAAGTGAACCATTGGCTGCTGAGTCTCTAAACTTGCGTTTCTTTTTAGTAACTGCATGAATTTGAGAGGCAAATCATTATATACTTTAGAAAATTGAGCTCTTAGTTTCCTAATTCTAAAATTTGAAGATTCTACCATAGAAATAAGATTTTTATAATACATGTTTTATAATCAAAGCGGGTACGAATCTTATTTTCAAGTTTTTTAAGATCACTCACTTTTNTATATAATCAAAATGGATACGAATCTAATTTTCAAGTTTTTGAAGATCACTCTCTTTGGCTGCCCCATCAGCGTCAAGAATTAAAAGTAGTCCAGCAGGAAAGTTGAGCATTCTCTGCTTCAAACCTCAATCACTAACCAACAAAAGGAAAAAAAAACTAAGTAAGACATAAGGGAAGAAGGACAGCTAGCTTGTTGAGAAACGCGTAGTTCGATCCTAACAACACCTAGAGGGCGTGAATAGGTGTAAAATGCGGAATTAAAATTGTTAACGAATTAAACAGCAACAAGTCACTTTTTAATTCTTTTCTAAATGATTATTCAAGCATGTCAATTTAGTCCTACATTGGAATGCCGCAGTTGTATGATCAATCAATATAATGAAAGCAGTAAATCAACACCAAGATGATCACGGAGAAATCCAACTGAAAAAAAACTTCAAACACTTTGCCAGTCAATCCACTATAAACGAATATAACAACTTACAGTCTATCAGATTAGACGACCCGTGGATCCCGTGCTCCCCTACACCAATCCTTAGCTACTGTTGTCAAAGTTATCAGTGGAATCTGCTACCCTGCAATACTCCAAACCTTGTGAATTCCTTTATCTCCCGTGGATCACGAAGAACAACCTGTTCTTCACAGGCAGGAACTCCTGTCAACTTCCTTCGATCTTCAGAACTCTGACCAGATGTAGGGGAAGTAATGATTTGGTATTTGGATTATTGAACTAATATTTTTCTCTCAAAAGATCTCGCACAAGATGAAAGTTGAAAGCAGTAATGTGAAGGATTAGACTTTTTCTCTCAATATTCAACCTTAGAAAAAAACGTGAAGGTGAGTTCTAATATTTATAGGTAGATCAAGAAACGAATGGGTCAGGTAAAAAATCTTGAAATTACGAAATAAAAATTTCTCGGACAATACTGTTGCTCGGACGAGGGCCCAGCGAAAGTCGAGCAACAGCCTGCCACTCGAGCGAAGGAAGGACGACAGTCTAACGACGATATTTCTGCTTTTGTAGCTCGAGGCAACCCTTGGCGACAGTCCAGCGAAAATTCGCGCCGTTTTTCTCCTTGTTCCAAACTCAAAACCCTACACCTACTAAGTTTTGAACAAATTGCACATTATTCCTTGAACTTTTACATCCTATCAAATTAAGTTCTTTTGTCCACAGAATTTGTCAATTACAAAATAAACTAATACCTAACAAACTTTCCATTTGGCATTCTGTGACAAAACTATAATCTATGTCAAGATAGTAATAAAAAAAAGTTACAGATTCAAAACAATGACACAACCTACAATTAACCACTGTCTTGAACGAACTCTGCACAACCTATTTCCTGAAATAGATAACTCAAATACCAGTGTAAAATGTGTGGAAAACAGGATCAATGATATTCATAGTTCAAACACTTCAATTGTAAGTGTCATTTAAGCAATTGTAACTCACAAAACATATTTTTCTATTTTATATAACAAGCTAAACTAAGATATAGTATCAATGTAACCCAACATATCAAAATAAAATATTGACACTATCAAAACATAAAAAATCTTAATTTAGCAAAACTGAAGTTAAATATACAAATACTCCTCCTTATTGCAAACTTTCAAAAAATTTAAAGCAGTAGGTAAATGTATCTATGTCTCACCCCAACGACCCCCCAGACATAAAATGCAAATGCAATCAAATAATCAAATCTTAATTTCATTAAATGCTCCCACTGTCTATTATCTTTTATCTCCCTCTTTTTGTCACAAATGACTAAGGGTGCAATGTCAAATTCAAATTTAAATATGAATATATGACAGTCCAAAAACAGTTGATAACATGCACAATCATAATTAACAAGTAGTAAACCTCCCCACTTACTCAATTTAAGTCAGAATGAAGTAAATTGTACAAGTGACACATGCGTGTCAAGTGTTACCAATCCTCTGTGAGTAGGACTCCAAACCTTAATTTTGTGAGAAATGATATGCTAAACATCACTACCAATAAACATATTCATCTATTTATGAAAGTCAAACCATAAAGCAAAGTAGAATCTATAATGTAATGCTCATTTTGTATTAATATTTTATTTTCTCCCCCCTAATTTTGACTTTTTGAGCATGCTTTATTTTCACATATTTCAATATTTTACTCTCACAATTATTTTTCACATCTTAAGTATAGGCTCTTCTTCATTAAGTAACTAAAATGATCACTGTAACGAGTTTTACGTCGGTTAACCCAAGTAAGTTGACCATGGCACAAGGTTATGAGAAACCCCGCAAGCTTAATTGATCAAGTCAAATAGGTTTCGAAAAAGAACATAAAATATTGAGCTTTTTATAGCAGGGGATAAATTTGAGCTTAGGTCTAATAAATGAGGCAAATTTAAGTTCAAAGTCACCTTACTAACATGTGACTGCCATCCCAAATCTCACACACGCGGTAGAGTCCCACTAACAAAATCATAGTGTGTGCAGTGCAGATGGTACATGAAGACACATATACTAAATACTCCATATCAACACAAGTAATGGAAACTATGTTACAACTCATCAATTATGTTCATATATGATCACAACATGCAATTTTACGAATGTTATATATCACGCTGTATAAATTTCCATCTCTTTTTTTTGTTTGTTTCAATTTGAAATATGAATGCACCATGCATAAAAAATGTCAAACACACGAATAAACATAAAATAAACAAATAAAAAATAAAAAAATGCATAAATTTTCTACCTAGAAAATAAACAAACTGATGTGATGCATACATAAATCAATGACACACAATGAGAAAGCATGAGTATGTATCAAAAACACATAATCAGTTAGGTATGTAAATGCTCTTACATTTGAGAACATTGTGATCTATATCATAGTTTTTAATATCACCATCTTCCACCCAGACTTGCCTAGTACTAGAACGATTACCAGATAATAGTGTCACCAACTCGGTCAAACGACTCACTTGATTAGTAAGGAATTCAATCTGACCAACAAACTCCTGATTTTTATTCCTTTTAAAGCTCTTGACTCTTTGTCTATTCAGAAATTGATGACAATTAGGTCGTATGTGTCCTAACTCACCGTAATGAAAGCAGGTCGGGACAAACCTAGGACCAATGTTATGTGGATGCTGACGTCTATTTCTAGGTCGACAAGTTCTACGCTATCTAGTAGGCCTCTGTCTTACATATCCCTTATTCTTAAGATCGGGGTTATGCACATGTTTGGGCTGGGCAGTAGCAGGGACAAACGTGGTCTTAAAAATACTAGCACTGTTTTTCTTAAAACCTAGATCTCCCTTATTTCCAGTCGGCTTGCCAATTCCTAAAATGTTATCTAACTTTTCAGAACCACTAGAGAAGGCAATCAGTTGAAACTTAGAATATTCTAGATTATTCAGAATGTTCTTAACCTGGATTTCTAAGGTTTTTTTCTCAGTGGTCAACTCGTTCAGATTTTTGGTGAAGTCCCGAAGGTCACCTATAAGTTTCTCCATCTCTTTTTCAAGCTCATTTACCTTTTTCAGCATAACTATATTAACCTTTTTTATTTTAAGACTCTCCTCAAATAATTCACGATAAGATTCGTGTATATCAGGTTCATCCTCAGATTCTTCCTCGAATTCCTCACTTCCTTCATCATTTTCAATCTTTTCAATTTCCTTATCAGATTATATCGTGGCTATAGATATGAAAGCCATAAAGTTTTGTTCATCCTCACCATTAGATGTATCACTCTGAGCACTCGAATATGATTCATCATCACTCAAGGTCACTGCTAATGCCTTACTTCTTTCTTTATTTGAACTCTTTTTCAGATTAGGACATTCATTCCTATAATGACTGTAACCCTTACACTCATGGCATCTAACAGACTGAGTTTTCTTAACGGGTAGTCCTAGAGTTATTTTCCTTACTTCTATCTTTCGAGAATTTATTGGGGACTTCATTTTTCCGTTCTTGAAACTTTCTTATATCCCTCATCACCTTCTGAAATTTTTTAACGAAATAATCTATTTCGTCGTCCCTTAGAGTCTCAATATCGCTATAATGGTGTTTATAGCGATGAATTTAACCCTTTTAGGTTGAGAAACAGTGAGTTCATAGGTTTGAAGGGATCCTACGAGTTCTTCAATTTTAATAGCGTCTAAGTCCTTACTTTCTTCTATCGCAGTAATCTTAGATCTAAACCTCTTGGGCAAGGATTTAAGGAGTTTTCTAACAATTTTGGACTCAGAAATCTTTTTACCTAGGTTAAAACTCGATTTAACTATTTCATTCAGTTTCGCATAGAATTCATCGAACGATTCATCGTCCTTCATTATAATTTCTTCAAATCTAGAGGTCAACATCTGCAATTTAGAATTTTTAACCATTTTAGTTCCCTCGTGTATGGTTTCTAAGAAATCTCAAACTTCCTTGACAGTTTCACATATCGAGACTCTCCTAAATTTTTTAGCAGACACAGCCATGAACAGGGCATGGAGGCCCTTACTAATCTAATTGCACTCATCCAAATTAGTTTTGGTCCATAGTGAGATATAAGTGGGTGTAACTATACCAGCAATAGTTGTTGCAGGTGGAGCCTACCCATTTTGAACGTTAATCCAAATACATTCATCCAACGCTTTAAGGAAAGCTCTCATTCGAACTTTTCAGTAAGCATAATTGCTTCTGTCGAAGAACGGAGGCACAGACAATGACTGACTCATCTAGAATGAGATACTAAGGGTCATGAATCGAATTAAGACTCTGATACAAATTGAGAAACGCATAGTTCGACCCTAACAATACCTAAAGAGGGGTGAATAGGTGTATAATGCGGAATTAAAATTGTTAACGAATTAAACAGCAACAAGTCACTTTTTAAGCCTTTTCTAGATGATTATTCAAGCAAGTCAATTTAGTCCTACGTTGTAATACCGCAGTTGTATGATCAATCAATAGAATGAAAGCAGTAAATCAACACCAAGATGATCACGGAGAAACCCAACTGGAAAAAAACTCCAGGCATTTTGCCAGTCAATCCACTATAAACGAGTATAATAATTTACAGTCTACCAGGCTAGACAACCCGTACTATCTGATCACCCGACTGCACTTCTTACATCTCTCTGTGTATCCCGTGCTCCCATACACCAATCCTTAGCTGCTGTTACCAAAGCTCTCCATGGAATCTGCTACCCTGCAGCACTTCAAACCTTGTGAATTCTTTTATCTATCATAGATCACGAAGAACGACATGTTCTTCACAGACTAGAACTCCTGTCAACTTCTTTCGATTTTCAAAACTCTGACCAGATGTTGAAAAAGTAGTGATTTGGTATTTGGATTATTGACCTAATGTTTTTCTCTTAAAAGATCTTGCACAAGATGAATGTTGAAAGTAATAATGTGAAGGATCCACTCTCTAGACTTTTTCTCTCAATATTCAACCTTAGAAAAAATGTGCAGGTGATTTTTGATATTTATAGGTAGGTCAAGAAACGAATGAGCCGGGTAAAAAGCCTTGAAATCACGAAATAAAAATTTCTCGGACAGCATTGTCGCTTGAGCGAGGGCCCAGCGACAATCGATTGATAGCATGTAGCTCGAGCGAAGGAGGAGGGACGGTCTAGCGACGATATTTCTGCTTTTGTAGCTCAAACGAACCCTTGGCGACAATCCAACGAAAATCCGCGCCGTTTTCCTCCTTATTCCAAACTCGAAACCCTAGATCTACTAACTAACTTTTGAACAAATTGCACATTATTCCTTAAACTTTTACATCATATCAAATTAAGTCATTTTGTCCACAGAATTTGTCAATTACAAAATCAATTAAAACCTAATACTTGTTATATACAAAAAGAAAGTTTCGCTATTGCAAATGAAACCATTATTTAACTTGTACTTACAGTTACATTTCAATTGAATGGTACCCATGATCTACATTATAAATAGATAATTTGTATATGGACACCTTCAACAAGAAATAAATAATATTAGTATACTGAAGATGTGTGATCAGATTCATACGAGAACTTCTAAATACCGCTTCACTATAGACAAAGTTAGGTAAGTTTGAAAAGGGAGACAAGATTGATAGCATTTATAATTTGTTGAATCAAATTCTCTAAGAAAAAATCATGCTTATTTAACTAATGGCAAAAGTGAACGTGGAAAATGCTATCAATCTTGTCCGTATAGTAACTATCTCTTTCCAACTCTCAGTAAATGGTGAGAAACTATGACAAACTTTTACATCTAGATGAAATAAAAAAATAAATTCCCACGTGAAGGCACACCGTGTGCATTGAAGGAACATTGTTTCCACAAGGTATTAGATGCATCTTTGAGTAACATTTACTTGAAATCATGACTTGAAAAACTGGGTGTCAAAACCAATATAGAAGATGCATTAAGATTGTGAAAATCATAACCCGATCCAAAAATAGATTATCATCATAAGGAGCTCTGCATAGTGCAAGCTGAAGTTTTTCCTACAAAAGAACAAAATGCTAAAATTAAGGATAAATTATGAAAGATTAAATAAATCAGCTAACTATTGTTACCGCAAGATTGTATTCAAACAAAAGCAAAGCTGCCAAGTCAAATAAATTTTAGGTGTTAATTGATGCAAGTATCTTAAATATGTAATATAAAGTTTCTCACATATTTAAAACAGGATCGAGTTCATCATTACCACAGCATAGACTAAAAATAATGGATTGACGTTAAGGTCGAGAAAGTATTGAACTATAGGTCATATTGTACTTGGGAACTGAAAATGTTCAACATTAATGAATTAATCTAATAAAAATTTTAAAATGGGAACATGTTTATAATTAAGAAATCAGAAACACAAATAAATATTAACATGACATTAACATGAGTGAGATTTAGATAAATTCGTAGGGGAAAACTTAAAAAACTACAATCTTCTAAATTTAATGAAAATTATAAAAGAACCTTCTGAGTTACGTCAGAAAATATTTTTAAGGTTTGTCTGGTGATTTATTCATAAACTGATGATTGGGATGAGTCCATGTTAATTTAAGCTCATTATGATTTCATTATGCAGCTAAAAATATTATAAATAACTAATAAAATAATTTGACAAAATAAAGAGAATAAACAAAATAAAAACTGATATAAATAGATAGATCATACCATTAGGAAGGAGATGTTTCAGGTTTGAGATGACAGAATAATTAATTTAATTCACTACACAATCAGTCACAAACTCAAAATTTACAATTTATCGGAAGGAAAAAACCACTAATAAACACAAACATATACCAACCAAACAAATGTTCCATGAAAAAGAACAAAGTAATGAAGTTTATTTCTGAATTTAAGTATAGTGCTTTCCATTGCTAATACGTCTAACCACGTAAGTGAAATGTGGTTCACTGAATATGGATATTAATATTGGATTCAATATTTAAAAGAATAACTAACATATACAGATGTTGACACCCTCTATTTCAGGGGATATATCTGGGGAGGTATTGTCATTTGTTGAAGACCTCTGTACTGCTTATATTACACACATTAAACTTCCAAATGAATCTGTCTGCTTTAAGCTTCTGGTTCTAACATTTACAGGAACTGAACATGAGCGTGTCATATGCTTTCGAACTTCATATTTCTGTTGGGAACAGAGTTTAGTTGGAAGGGTTAAAAATACAATAAATGTGCAGAAAATAGTACACTTTATGTAGCTAGTAACCAATTATAAAGAAATTGACTTACAAATAGTTTAGGATGTGAGTGAAAAAAATGTTGTTATTGGTAGCAATGTAAAAAAAATGATTTAAAAAAAAATATTGTTGATTGCCTTAAGAAACATTGCTATTGGAAAAAAAAAAAAAAAACCATCTGTGCCTCCGTATGCGCACGGAGGATTTTTTTTAATTTTTATTTTATTTTATTACAATGCTACCAATAACATTGTTTTCAACTAACATTTCGAGAGACAAATTTGTTTAAATAAGTCAACGAAATCTTCACAATCCATATAAAAAAAGTGAATTATTTTATATTGTTGGAGAGTTACCATAAGCGAAATCAGACAAATCCCAAATTCACCCAAACAAAATCATCCAATCTCCATACTCAAGTTTCTAATCTAAAGCATAGATCTCAATTTTAAGACTCAACCTACACAGTCAAACATAAAATTGTCTCAATGCAGCACGGAGACACTTCCGTGTCAACACGGAGACAACTCTCCGTGCGCGCACGGAGACAGAGACCTGTCAGCACAGAGACCTCTGTGCGTGCAGGGAAACAGAGACCTGTGTTTTCGTGCGGCATAGAGAAGGTCACCGTGCAGCACTGAGACAATTTTTCCCCCTTCATTTTATCAGATAGAACCATGGGTGTGCATCAACAATGTACAACAACCTCCAATCCATTAATGAGAGAAGGGAGATTTAAGTCACATATAAAACAAATATTCGATCTAAGCTATCAAACCCAAACAAATTATATGCTATTTTATTTAAAACAAAAGAATTCAACATTTTTCAAGAACACCCAAAAAAATTATAGTTTCGCTGAAATTTCGAATTCAAATTTACCTTAGCACAGAAGTAGTATTAGATACGAAAACCCATTAATTTACAACCCCCAAATCAAGAAAATTCTCTTGGCCCAGTTGAAGAGGTTCGTGAAATCAGAAAAACTTGTCAAAGTGAAGAACTCCTACAAGATCTCCCCTTCAGAGAAAATGAAAAAGCCTGCAAATTCAGTCGAAAACAAAACCCAGAAGAAGAAACCAGTCGGGTTTATAGATTTTGCGCGTTATTAATTGAGGTTATTTGTGCAAAACGTCCATATGTGTACAGTTTATTATGCAAAAGTTGATACCAAGTCACTTGTTCAAAATGAGTGATTTGTGTGTAGATTATCATCAATTAACTTAACATAAAAACATAATTCAACAATGATATAAACATAAGAGCATAAGTAGAGAAAGTTAGAAAACAAGTTTTAGAGAGTCAAGTTAAAAACATTGTTCTAAAGTCGTATTGCCTCCTTTTCGTGAGAGTACTTTCGACACTACATTGCTCCAAGTTAAAATCTATGTGGCTCACAGTCAATCCTCCTTCTATAGGTACAATCACAGAAAGATAAAGAACGAATCTTTATCGAGTTGTCAAAACTATAGAAAATAATATATGTAAGTGTAGAGAGTATTTTATCAAGTTATCTTTTTCATGTTATGTTTCAAACAATAAAATCGCTCCCTTTTATGGGGACAAATTCAACCCACACAATTATGAGAATCAATTAAAATGTATGTAAAAAAAAATTAACATGTATGTTACACTATAATATTAT
>CAIGRB010038296.1:0-13038 GCA_903798255.1 Fraxinus quadrangulata
TTTGGATGAACCGATAACAAACGTGAATAGAAATTCAAATATTGTTAGCCATGCTTAATCTGTATAAATGGTGCAAATTAAAGTGTGTTTGATGGATATTATTGAGAAAATAATGTATTTTAAATGGTGATATGATGAAAAATATATGATTAAAAAAGAAAAATTATTGATGTGATGAAAAATATTATTTTATTGAAAAGTGCGTGGTTGAAAATAAGTTTTGAAAGAATATAGGTCAAATATAGGCATATATAATTTCGTCATTTTTTCTAAATTTTTACAATAGATCTTTCTACACGTTGATGAACTACACTAGTGTTCAAAAAGAGCTTAATTTGGACCCCAACACATGAATTATCTGTTTAAATATAAAGTAATTAGATTTTTTTAAGAGAAAAAAAAAATTAGGGTACACTTCATTTGCAATCCTTAAACTTTGACTCTGAGTGTTTCTTATTAGGCTCTCAAGTCTTGACCATTTTCTCCTAATGCAGTGTACTAGAATTTGCTGACTAATGAATGTTACTTTCTTCAATGGTTTTCATTTGATAAAATGTTTCAATGGATGTTTGCATTTTCTTGTTATACAATGTACTAAACTTGTCATTTTTGCTGATTTACTCAGCAACAAATATAAGAATTTGAACCCAAAATCGCGATGAAATTTACCGTTTTCCAACAAAAGAATTACATTGCTAATTTCAGTGACTAATTCGTCCAAACCGAGACAAATTCCCCCTTCAAATCCGGTCGTCAACTTGTTTAAATATAAAAATAAAATTGTTAATATTAATAAGCAACATATACTTAACAATGGAAATTCTTATAACATTTTTCCACACCATCATTTGATTTTTCATGACAAAAAAAAAAAAAAGGTTCATCGTTAATATTAATTCCGTCCCTATACACGAGTACTTTTCTAGCAGTTTCTTGGTTAATAACTACAAAATTCAGGAAAATAGTATTGTTTTTTATTTTAGTATAATGCTCGTTAATTAAACTGGTGCGTTTGTTGCATGAGCTATTCTTGATTCCTTCTGCCGTTATACGAACAACAAAGTAAAAAAGTTTGTTCACAAATGTTTGAAGCAAGCATGTGAAAATTAGACACTTTTTGTCTCCATTTTATTTTACTTTTTCTAACTTACTTTTTCCTTGTCTCGACAATATTGGATGGGATGTGGAAAAAGCCTTTTTTGTGCTTAGAGGGATAACCAATTCTACTGTTTGCTCTGGTCCGTAATCTTCAAAAGGGTGAAGCAAATCTTACATTAAAAAAAGTGCCTCATTTCAAGGAAATATTTTGTCTCCGTTCGATGTTAAAGGCGTGTTTGTTTATGATTAAAATTAAATTTTAATCTAAATCAAAATTAAATAATTAATATTAACCACATCTTTTATGAGTTTCATAGCTTTTCAATTACACATTTCAAAAACTTCTATCACAATCTACTAAAAATTAAATTTTAATCCCCACCAAATACCCACTAAAATTTTTAATAAATTGTGAGAAAAAATGATGAAATATGTATTAAAGTTGAGGATTTCATATAAAATATGTGATTAAAATTAATTTTTAATTTTCAATTAATTTTTTTTTGTCAAATTTCACACTATATCAAACAAGGGCTAAACCCTACAGTGTAAACATAAAGTTTTCCAGTGTTAAAATTGACCATGATTAGAGCAGAATAATCCTAAAGGGATTACTTTTAGTCTACCTAGGTGGATTTTTTTTAAGAACAATTGATTACTTGAGGTATCGTGCGGATAAGCAAAGGTTTAAACTAAATTGCGAGATGATGTTTGTTGTACTTAAAAAGTTATTTTTTAAGAAAATGTGTTAAAAATTATTTTTTTAATTAAACTACTTGCACACTCTTTGTGTACAATAAGTTTAACATACCAAAATGTATCAAAATATATGTCATTGATTATTTAAAGTGTTGTTAAAATCAATGTATAAAAAATTTACAAAAATTTCTATCCATGCCGAACTTACTATTAGGTTACCTAAAGTGTGGGCGCCTAATCGTATTTGACATCCTAATCAAATCCTAATGGGACATGCCCGTTGATCTTTATGAGTTAATCGCAAATGACTTTGGTTGTATATCATGCATGAGCAATCTTGAAACGAGTGAGTTCATAGGAGTGCACTGAGGGTGAATTCCTCAGGCTTGTTTCTGAGTCATATAGGGCAGATTGTAATATTGATGTCATGAAGTATAACTTTTGAACAAAGTGATGACAATACCCTAAATCATATTCTAATCTTTCTAAGTTGAACATTCGTTCAAAAGCGTATAATCATCCGACCCTTGAGAAATATGAATACTTATATAGTTCAACAATTTAATTTGAGCAAACTCTCTCGTCCAAGGTCTTACATTATTAGAGATGAAATATATTTATTTTTCTAATTTCAGTTTTCAACTATTCAAGATGCACACGTATAAACTGTCAGGGCGTTTATTTATTTTTCATTTTTTCAATCAAAAACTTAATATGTACACTATTTTATCTCTATAATCTGAGACATTATTGAATCACATCGTCTAAAAACTAAAACTTAAAACAAATTGGGAAATTCTTTTATTTTCGTATAAAAAATTAGCTGTTTCTCATCAATTGCAGTTTTTGTGATGAGCAACAAAAGAACCACGAATAGCCCCACCCCAGTATCTCATTAAAGCTACTTTGCTGCCCTACAGAACAATAATCAAAGCAGAAAATAGCAGCCGCATGCCAATCCGAGCAACAATACAAGGTTCAAAATTTGCTTGCTCGATGAACAACCTGCAGAAAATGTATGTGCAATGTGCAGTTAGATCATATCAAAGAAATTGAGTGCAAAGCTCTTTTTTCTCAGTTACTTTAAAAATTTAGAAAAATGAAGTACATCACCATTAATGTCAGATTTAACAAAAAAATCGAAGAAGGTGGGATTTATAAGTAGTTTTGACATGTAGACACAGTGCTTAACATAATTTTGCAAATACTATATAGCTAATACTATATAGTCCGCCTTGACAAACAAGTCATAAGCGACTGCTCTGAGGATTTATGTTCCACGAAGCAGATAGCAGTAAACAATACACTTACCCAGCTGTAGTTGAAGATAGTTGTTCCGGATGTTCCACTTAAAATCCCAGTGCTTATTGTAGTTCTTTAGCGTCCAGTAAGCCCAACCAAAGGTGGCGGCATTATATACCTCTAACTGAGCTCTTCCAAATTCGTGATAGTCTGTTTGGGATCCACTGGTGACAATCCATTCATTCACCCATTCCCCTGCAATCAGTTATTCTCATCACTACTTTATGGAGGAATGTAAACTGTTAACTGTAAACTGAGATTCTAAGGGTAAATAAATTACTAAATTAAAAAAATGACTATTGTAGCTTACCAACAAAGACAAGTGGTCCATTTGCACTATTCAGAGCTTGTAACTGTGTTTGTCTATTCTTATAAATATACTGAATATTGTCTAGAGAACTTGTGTTAGCAAAAAAGTTGTCGAACAGATTGTAAAAATGCAAATCAACTACTGTATTCTCTGAGCTCAAGTTAGATTGGTAGAGTTCAAATGGATCCGCAATGCCAATTCTTTTGCAGAACAATACGTATGCTGTTGATGAGTATTTTCTAACAATCTGGTATCCTTGTTTGTAAAACGAAACCAGGATATCCAGAGGAACAGAGCCTGTTGATGGTTCGTTTAAAAGTTCGATCCCCAGCAAGGCAGGATGATTGGCATACCTGCGAAAGAGTTATTCATGCCTTGATGAATTATCTTTGTAGTGTGCCAGTTCATACAAACATATATTGAGAATACAAAATATCCCATTTGCTCACTTGAATAAAAATAGAAGATGAAATAATTAAAAAGAGTAAATTGTACGTAAATCCCAACTGTAAGTCGATAATAGGAAAAAAATTATTAAGAAAATGAAATGTGAGAGCTAATAAGCAGCTTAAACCACAGAGAGACAGAGGACAACCAGCCATATAGCAGTACAACTATGTAACATGATTTGATATCCTTACTGAAATAATTGTTCTTGCAACGTGATATTAGCTTTATTGAAGCTATCCCATTGAGGATCTATTTCCTATCAGCTAAAATGGAGGATTTACTTCCTATTAGTTACAAAGGAGGATTTAGTGCACAGTGACTCAAGTGATCTATGGCTAGGCACATGAATATCATGACATGTTTGCACTCGACCGCTCCAGATGAGATTAAAGAAGTTGAAATCTTATGTGTTGTACTGAACAGTATTTTCAAGTACCGGCTAACAAACATGCCTTCAGAGTTGAAGGTAAAAGGGAGGACAGTGGACCATGCGAAATTAGACGCAGATAATGGAACACCTAGGAGCAAAAGGCCCATATTATCACCTATTCTTAAAGAGGTTGTTTTGCTAGTATAAATGTCATTTTTTTACTGTAGAATTTGACTCCAGCATCCTTCATCTTTCTTGTCCTCAAAATGCAATTCATTAACATTTGCAGATCCAGGAAAGGGAATCAAAAATATTCTCCTTCTGGCACACCAATCCATTAGGTGAAATAAATTGTTTCAAATTTCCGAATCTAAAACACATCAGTATTTTGATGTTTATATTGTGGTAATCAATTTTCACATGACAGAATGCCCCAAAATGCTATCAGGAATAGAATTGTGGAACACAATTCTGTACACGTTAAAGCAAACATCATTTTACAATGCTAAGATTTGATAGATTATATTACTATTGGGGAAATTAACTAGTTGGCTACTAGTACTACAATTCAGTAACTTGAGAATCTACCTGTAAGCAAGAAAATCTATTACATCTAGTGTCTGTGAGATGTGATCTGGTGATGTAGGCCATCCTGTCGTCCCGTCTCGACTAGCACTATGTTCCATCCCATTTTGAGAGCCTGGAGCTGCATGAAGGTCAATTATTCACTTTATGCTAAAGGTTCTGCACCAGTATGACAAGGGGCGAAACATGCAAACCTCAGGATTCCAGAAAGTCTGAGGAGTGGAAAAAGAAACGAGAATGATATAAGAACTGTGTACTGTGCCCATAAGAATGCATTATCAAGTGCTTCCAAACTTCCCCCGGTGAAAGGAGCTGGAGGATTCGGATCAAAAGCTATCCACCAGCCAACAGGTATTCTCACAGTATTTAGTCCATGCCTATACAGGAAATCGAAATCTTCTACAGTGATAAATGTGTTTCTATGCTTCTGCAGGAGAAATGAAGATAAGAAGTAATATAGCGTATCTGCAAAAACATTGTAATTTGAAAAACATAACCTACGTGTCCACTATCTTGGCAGTATGCCACATGAAAGCTTGAATAAAGATGAGCATTTAAGATAAGAAAGCTACAAATATGTTATGCAGACAACCTTAACACCAACTTTTCCAATGAACTTGTATATATTAGGGTTGATCCCCCCCACTCTCCCCCGATCAGCTCCAACCTAAAGGTCCTAAACCTTTATTTAGGCATTGAGTTTGTAACATAAAAGGATAACGCCACCTCCCATCACATCTGGTGAACCATCATGTTCTCACTTTAAGTTTTTCTAAAATCTTCCCAAAACATCCTTTCTGCTATCATATGCCGATGTTAATGTGATCAACCAACATAAAATAGTACTTTGTGTTTTGTGTTCACCTTCCAGATGGTGTGTTGGAGAAGGCAAGGGGTGCTGATTATCCAGGTAGATCTTACGTGGTCAGGCAATGGTAACAATCACAAGAAGTTTCCGAGCAAAACATCAATATGGTCAAAACAATGATTTCAGGTCAAAATTAAAAATAAATAATGGAACCTTATTCCCGAGTTGAAACAAAATCATGGCCATGGCTGCCTTCTCTGAACTTGAAAGATCCATTCCCCTTATGAGGGACATAACCTTGTACCTTGTAGAATTCCAAAGGGACCTCAAGCACTCTGGATCTATGTAAGATATGTCTCACCCATCTAAGTCAAACAATTACTAGAAGAAGTCACTATGATATCCATTTCAAATCTCTCTCTTTCTCCGCCATGTTGTTAGTAACAATGAGATAACTGTTGATGTAATGGAGTCGAGTGCAACAAAAATTCAAAATGTTTCAGCTAATATCCCTCAATGCTTTTCCAATTGAAACTGCCAAATTAAATAACTACTTGAACAAACCATCAGGCATCATTCTTTGCCAAATCAAATAACTACTTGGAACAAACCATCAGGAATCATTATTCCATTCCACCCCATCCGTCCTCAGTTGAGATTGGAATTTTTTGACTAATGGACACAGATTTTTATTTAATTAAGATCTGGTGAGTGAAGATTTTAAGGACTTGATTATTATGAAAAGGCACGTAAAATAACTTCACCCAAAATTTCTTTCGAAAATCCAGGTTAAATAAAATATTTTAAATTCAATTATCAGAATTCGATCATTTCCACAAGTTTCATGTCAATTACATGCATAGCCAGTTATACATGAACTAGAGAAACAATGGCAAGAGAGTGCAGAGATTATGGCTATTAGTCTGCAGGTACAACGCACGAGATGGGAAGAAGGGTACAAGGACCTCTCATTTTTATGAATATTAACAAGCTTTTGTAAAAAAAAAAATCAGAAATTTGTACCACTTTTACATGCTAATTCTCCCTGTGAAGGTGTTTAGGTTACTCTTCCCCCGAAACAAGAAAATTACTGTAAATCCTTTCCATCTCTACACATGGAATCATGTTTATGTGTGTTATGTATTGGAAACTATGATGGCTTCAACCAATTAGCTATGAAAAGCACCAGATATAGCAGAATATGAACAAAAGCGAAGAATATTCTTCTCCTAAATTTTCTCATATGGCGTAATTGTGGTAAGTCTTTCTTATTTCTTCTTTTAAGGCAATGAGGGAGAGGTAATGTGGAAGTAGAGCTCAAAATCAATATCCATAATATAAGAAAATTGTTTTTGTGCTATAGCATCAAGAAATTGATCAATGCTTAATAAGGATTCAACAAAGAACCACAACCAAGAGAAAATCTACCTTGAAAATTTCTTTCGCCTTGTCATGTTCATGTCCATTGGCAAGCTGGTATTCTCCATGCAAAGTATTTGATACGATTATCGTCTCAAATGTCGCAGCATTATCATCCCATCCTGGTGTCCCTAGATAGTTTGCCGTAAGCTGGTTGGCTTCTAAAGCCTACACAAATTGGGTAAATGCTATTATAATTTTTATTTTTCGATATATACACTCAATTAAGATCCATTTGAGTGCTTGATGAAACTCAAGGTCCATTATGTTGATGACTTCAAGGTGGCCCAGTACTAAATCTGTAGGGAAGAACACTAGAAAACAATTGTAAAGCTTCTGGTAGCTGTAAATCATTTCGAATCAAACAGTGAGAACTTGGCTTTATAGAGAATGACCAATAAAGATCATGCTATGTGTTTTAGTGTATCCATATCGTGTTTGGTGTATCTTGATAAGCACAACGAAAATTTTCATCATTTGGGTGTTCGATGCTCATAATTGATCTGGATTATTTCAACCAATTTGTCACTTTTCTCCTGTTTATATTTTTCCATTTTTGTTCACAAGGTTAAGATTATTATTTCTTCAAAAAGGCAGCTCAATTTTTTTTGCTCCGACATTCCTTTGAGAAAAATAATACTAAGAGCTCGTAGTCTAGCAAGAAAATTCAAAAATGTTGTCCTTCTAAATCAATGGGAAACAAGGTATGCTTAAACAGTCTCCCTAACTTGCACTTAATTCAAACTCCAGGCAGAACGCAACAAAGCAAAACAATTCTTAGGATTGGTGATCATATCCAATTTAAGGATTTCTCTAACACAATTACAGAGCTCTGCTTCATGGAGTAAATGGATGAGAATCATGCCTGTAGATAAGTTCCAGTTTTCAGTTTGATGTGAACTCGATTGTTAAGATTCTTTCTATATAAAATGTTTCTGTAACAGATGCTGATTCTGCTGCTGCAGTCACATTGCCTCCATCACCATTGCTTGTCAGAAATTGACCTTGAGAGGTACGGAACTGGAAGACTGACTCAGAAACTCTCCGTAACTGCAGGGAAAGAAATGAACTAAATAACTGATCCACAGAAATTCATGAGTTATGCAACCTATGTGCATTTCATTACCAGAACATATTCACATGTCAAAGGAAATGAACTTCTAACTTTCGAGAAAACATGAGCAGCGGTTTCTCTATTTAAGTTGGCTGAACTTTATGGACAAGACAATCTAAATATTTAGCCAACACAATATGGATAATAACAAAGAACGACTAAATAATTATCACATTCACTATGAGACTAAAATAACAAAATTTTAAGAAGGTTTGGCACCCCTCTCCAGTCCTTAAGATTGCAAAAAGGTAATGATAATAGAAAAATGAATAAAATTATCATCAAAAAAAGGAAAGAAGGAAAGGAAAAAGCTATAAGTGATCCGTACCCCAAAATAAATTGCCAACTAATTGAATGATGAATCACCAGCTCCTTTGACTTCTATGAAAGAAGTTATAAGATTAAAGAAGTTGCAACTTTCAGCCCAGTTGTTGCTGTAGTTTCTTCTTCATTATTTCATCAGTCAGCAGAGGAATTCAGAAAATACTCACTATTATTAAGCCTGGAGATTAGGATTAGTATCAGGCTCACTAATTCATCTTATTTAGCTAGAATCTTAGTTTCCTTCTTTTGAACCTCAAAATCAGGGAACTCTCACAACAAACATTTAAAGTGTTTCATAGCCAACAAAGAAAATTCTGGCATTATAGTTGTAAAAGGGTGAGTTATCTTAGACCAGGACAACTTGATTACTCTGGAAATATTAAGATTAAGCTAAAGCATTACATAGTTGGTTGAAAAATTCAATAGTCACAAATTTGTGATTGGAGATATCTACTAGAAGATTATTAACAACGAGCAATTCAATTGTGATTCTGACCCGAAATGTTTCCCATGACGAAGCAATATCCCTGTCAACCCTAACCTCCAAGCCGCCACCATTTTCAGCAGAAATATACTTCTGCAGAGTCACTGATTTGAATTGAACCTCTGTTCCATCCTACATCGAAGTCACCTTAAACCAGATTAGTCATCAGAAAATGTTGAGGCTATATTTTAAATAAATAAGTTTGTCTGCTATAACACCTTGGAGGTTCAGATGAAGTGGTCTGCTATGACATTAGAGCAAGCATAGGTCTTATATTCAAGGCTCAAAACGAAAGCCATGCACTTGTGGTGCTTTTGATGAAACAAATGAAAGTGAATCTAGTATTATGTAAGGGGAGATATGGAAGATATAATTTAATAAATAAATTTGTCCTTGTGCCTGTGGACTTCATAAAAAATTAGCATCCTCTACGAATAATAAAATTAGCCATTAAACATTTCCAGCTAGCTAGGCACGAGCACAAGCAACTAAAAATTTGAAGAAATGAACTTACAAGCATGTCTCCATTGAGGATATCATCAAAAAGAGAAGGTTTTATCCACCCTTCAATGACCAACCATCCGCCCAAGTTCACCCCTCTTACTCTTGAATTTCCATGTAGTCCTTCCACTTAAATTAAGGAATTTCAAAAACAAAACAAATCACATTATGGGTTCTTGACATTTTCCTAGAACAATGTTTACAATTAATAAACCTCGAAATATAAACATAAAATTCCAAGAACTAACCTGAGAATCCAACTGCAAAGATGAGCCAGCAGCATAGAAGAAATACCCAAACCCATTTGCAGAAAATAAGTTCCATGTAAAATGCGGTCCTCAATTCTATCACAGAATCAGTTATGTACAAGGCATCTACAGAAGAAAGTCGAAATATTCAACTAAACAAAAAGAAAAAAATAAAATTATTCAAGACAATCAAGAAAACTAAAAAAATACAGACGTAGAAAGGAAGGAGTATGTGAATTCTTTACTTAGTGCTCAATTAATTCCAAAAAGAATGTAATAAACAAATTGGAGACGTATACGAGGTCTATATTTTTAATTGCATTCTTATATTATGGACGCAATCTCTAGAGTGCAGAAGAAGAAAAACTTACTTAAAATGGAAATATTATAAGAGTAGAAGGAAGGAAAGAACAATATTCTAGTGTAGAAAGAAAGACGACGAACAGCAAAAAGCTTGATGATGATGACGACGACGATGATGCGTAGATAAGCTCAAGGAATAATAAGAAAGAAAAGGTGCCTGAGTTGGCGATTTGATTTTTGTACAATAGTTTACACTTTCTTTTTTGGCTTGGCATGAAAAGTAAAGAGAGAAGATTTTTGAGACATGTTTGATGCACACTTTTGAAGTACATCATGTGTGACACTTCTCTAATGATGGAGGCCTGCAATTTAAAAAATCACGGGCTCAACACTCCTTAGTAAGAGGAACACAAGAGTGTACATTAAGACTTGTTCAAGATTCTTTCTAACATACTCCAAGACGACAACTCCGAAAATCAAAAATTTGGTTTGGGATGATTTAGAAATTTTTAATTTAGATTGAGTACACTCAGATAGGAAATTATGTAGGTGGGGTCGCTCTGCAATTCGAATCAGCCCAAACTTACTTAACCCCGAAGTCAGAAGGTGCAAAACCATAAATATGATATCACACCAGAAACTTCAAAGTTGACCTCTTCTTCTCTTTCCCTTGTCTCTGGGGCGAGCCACCCCTAGTTTTTTGAAGTTTCTTCCTCCTCAAATCCACTTTGCTTCTTCGACCCATTTCCGTCGGAGCTAAAGTTGACGCAAAAACTTTCATTAGCATTTAAAAACTTTCATTGCAAAAAACCCATTTTCAGAGGCACTGCTGATTCAACACTTGCACTTGATGACATCTTCTTCTTGCTTTTCATTTAAGCCATGTTTGACAATTATACTTTCAAAAGGAAAATATGTGGTTAAAAATATGGAAAAGTTATAAGTTTACAAGCAGAATATTTTATTGTATGAATGCGTGGTTGAAAATGAGTACGTAGAAAAAAAAAGTTTGAACTATATGGTTGTGAAACAAGGATGGGTTCTGAATTTCAATCCAAACAGTTAAGTTCAACTACAAGAATTTCTCAGTGGGATGTTGGGTGTGGAGTGAGGTGGGTGACCGATGAGGGAATATATTGGAAACCCTTGTCTGAATTTTACTTTATTGTAATAAGCATGAAGAGTTGATGATATAGTATTTAGGATAAATTTAAAAATCTCAATCATTTTGCAACCGAAATAAGAGAAATTGAGTGATTCTCAAATGCATACAAGGGTTGTATTATGGATACATAGCATAATACATAATGATGTCTATAATGGACATATGAAAATCCCCTATTAGGAGGGCACCCGAGGGTTTGAATATAAATGGACTTTACCTGAAATTTCTTTAGGTTCAACCTCAATTGGGAAAAGAAAATGGAGCATCTAACAACGCTGTAATGGCTCCATTTCCCTTTTCTTGAAGGGCATTACAATCTGCCCGTGGATTAAGCAGGTTAAGCGAGCTCTCAAATTTAAAATTTACAAAAAAAAATTTCGCTTTTTCTTGTTAAAATTTTCGTTGATAATTAATGACATTATAAAATAATAAAATACGAATAAATTTTTAGTCATAATGCTGAAAACATAAATAACTCAACAAAATTAATTTACTGAAAATATATTTAAAAAAAACTTGGGAAAAATGAAAATTAAACAAAATCTATACATCTATAATATTATAAAAAAGTGAAAATATATAACTTATCTATCAACATCTAATAAATAATAATAAATTTATTTTTTGGACGTATCACTATCAATAATTTCATCTAAACTAATATATAATAATTTCAATCAGAATCACAAACAATCATACAATTGAATAATGACTTTTTATTTGTGATTGAAGCATCTCGTAGGTTCCCAATAACATCACTGACGATATTGTCATTGGTAATCGTTGATGAAATCGTCGATCAAAGATATCGTGTTTGACAATTTCATTTGATTTATCTATATATATTGGTTTCCATGATAGATCACAACGGTCATATCATCAATGATCAGATAGAATTTTCGCCAATGAGAATTTGTTCCATCAACCATTTTTTTTTTTTGATTGATTATTGTTCCTCGAAAAGGTCCCTTCAACGATTTTTTTTTTCCAAGTCCTCAAATTGTTTTAAATGTTCTATGAGAGCATAAATTGTGCAGATGTTTCTTAACATCAAGGCCGATTAATAGTCAAATCCAATGATGAGGAAGCATAGAGAAGCATGTTTAAACTTCTTTTAAAGGTATTAAGAAATATTTGTACATGGGAGGGTCACATAGTTCTTATAGAAATATAACATTCTCACGTCACGTCATATCTGAATGTTCTTAGGGATTAAGGTTACAATGACACATCATAGTGTTCATCTTGTATTCCTTATCTTACTTCGCTTTCCATTTATGATGCCAATAAGCTGATATCTTTATTACTCTTCTTTAACCTCTAAATCTTTCTTAAAAAATTAAGTTAAAGTATAGATGGCGTTGAAGTAGTAGTTTTAGTAGTAATGTGATACAAAAGTTAGCATGAGAAGAACGGTGGATGAATCTCAAACCATGACCCTCCTTTATGCATGGATAATGTTCTTGTTTTCTCGTAATCCTTAAGACCATGATGCCTCCCAATGATCTTTTTTAATTAGTGCCTCAACTCTCAACGTTGCAAGGACGTGAAAAGGCAGTGGACTTAGTGGGCAATGCATGTAGGGGAAACATCCATAATTACAAAAATTTCAATATACACTTTCAAAAATAAGAAATTTGTAAAAAAAAAAAAGTTTCAAAAATAAATGTGACTACTTGATAACAATTTTGTGACTTATTAATTAATTATACATATCAAAGTCACAATAACACGCAATTTATGGTCACGATCACGCGCAATCACACATTTGCTGATCACAAAGACGAATTGTGAGCCACAATTAGAAATTTAGTCGCAAATCACACAAATTTTGAAGTCACATATTATTTATTAATCA
>CAIGRB010038325.1:0-11436 GCA_903798255.1 Fraxinus quadrangulata
AAACTCCCTTATTTGAAACTTTTTATGCAAAAAACCCTCCATCGTCAAATTTTTCGTTAAAAAAGTAAAAATGTCAAGATTAAAAAGTAACCATCATGCCTCGCCACAAATTAGACTTTTTATAACATTGACTAAAACATTCAAGACCACTAGCAAGAAAAATTTCCGGCTTCGAAGAAAATATAACATGCTTGTAAGGAAATTCATCTACCTTTTTTTTTTTTTTTGGATTAATAGCAAAAAAACTCCCACAAACTTTTTTTATTTGCTATATACTCCCCTACCTATTGAAAATCGTAGAAAATCCCTTTATTTGAAACTTTTGTGCAAAAAACCATTTTTCATTAAAAAAGTAAAAGTGTCAAGATTAAAAAGTAATAATTGCAATTTTAGTATCCAAACTTTTTATTCTTTTACAAATTAAATTAATTTTTTTTATGTACCACCCACAATCCAAAACTTTTAAAACTTTATTTTCCATCTTACCCCCACTTCATCATCTTCTCCCAAAACTTTACTATTTTATTTAATCCCTTCCAAAATCCTTCAAAATCCATCGTCCCAAATTTATCATTTCTTCTCATTCCAATAGGGATCTTAGAGGTGAGTGATTTATGAGCCAAGAAAGGTGCTCTTGACTACCAATTTTAAGTTTCCTATAGAGATATTATTTAGTTTGAGCGTTTTTATTTTTTCTACTCGTATTATCTTTTTCTATTTTTCTTTTCGATTCATTCTACATGAGCTTAGTTAAAGTTTGATTTAGAAATCAATGTGAGACCGTCAGTATTCTTTCTATCTCACCATTTTCAGGTATGTGTTCATTCACTGTGTATGTGTTCTAAATTTATTTTAATTTCAATGTAAATTCGTTAAATTGCACTTATTTGAGCGCACATGAATCTTGTCTCTATTAAATTCTGTATATGTGTGTATTGATTATTCCCTACGTCCCATTTATATAAGCTTATTTTATTTTTCATACGGATTAAGAAATCTTATTTAATATTATTGGAAAAACAATATTTTGCCAATAACTTTTCTAATTTACCATCATTTAATTGTCAATAACTAGTAGTAAATTATTATTAGAAGTAGTAAATAAATAAGGGTATATTAGTAAACAAACAAAACAAAACAAAACATTCTTAATAAAGAAACAAGACTATATAATTGAGACAAGAAAATAAGGAAAGTAAACCTATATAAATGAGATGGAGGGAGTATAATTTTTCATTGTTAATGAAAAAATAATAATGAATTTGGGTGAGGGATTTTGGAAGGGATTAAATAAAATAATAAAGTTTTGGAGAAAAAGATGAAATGAGGTGAAGTGAAAAATAATGTTTTAAAAGTTTGGGATTGTGGGTGATACATAAAAAAAATTAAGTATAATTTGTAAAAGAATACAAAGTTTAAATACTAAAATTGCAATTATTACTTTTTAATTTTGACATTTTTACTATTTTTAACGAAAAATCTGACGGTAGTTGGTTTTTCGCACAAAAGATTTCAAATATGTGTTTTTTCTGATTTTCAATAGGTAAAAGATATATCGTAAATGAAAACGTTTTTAGGGAGTTTTATGTTATAGATCCTTATTTTTTTCTTTTTCTTTTTTTCTTTTCTTTTCTTTTTGTTTTTTTTTTCCTTGCTATTCAGCAAAGGACTTTCTCGACCAATGATACCCCGTCACGAGACGCGCGAGAGAGATACAAAGAAACATCCGAAACAAGAAAATCAAAACAAAAAGGAAAATGGAAAAGCGTTTCGGTAAATCTCTCTCTAGGGTTTCGATTTTCTCCTTGATTGATTAATTAGACGATCAACAAACGATACGTCTTCAAAGCCATGTTCAAGTCGTTCTGGTAGTCATTTCCTCTCAGTTTTTATTTTTTATTTTTCTTGTTTAAGTATGATTATCCTCTGATGAGCTTCTGATGTTCAATTTTTTTTTGTTACTTATATATATTTTAGTGAAAAGGCCAATTCTTGTTTGTCTTTTTTTTCCTCTTTCTTATCTTTTTCACTCGTTCTATCTGATTATGTAGTGAAATTTCGGCGCTTATAATATAATTTATGGCTTACAAGTTCATTATCTGATCCTCTCTATTAACAAGAAATTCTGCACTCTCTGGGTTCGGGAAGCTTATAGAGATTGCCATTTTGAGTTAAATCAATCTGCTTTTTTGTAGAGTTATTTTAATCAATGGTCAATGAACTTTGATATGGTTTATTACTTGCTCATCAAAATTTAAAAAGTCACTGTTTGTCCACTGAACTTTGCTGTTACTACTTGCTCACCGAAATTTAAAAGGTTACTCACCCAACTTTGAACAAAGTTGCCCATCAATCACCCAAATCATTTCCATCAGTGTTATTTATAGCAAAATTTAGTAAGCAACGACTTTATTCAACTTTAAACGAGCAATGAGTAAACTTTTAAATTCCGGTAAGAAAGTAGTAACCTATAACAAAAGTCAGTGAGCAACGAGTAACATTTTAAACATCGGTGAGCAAGTAGTAACCAATAGCAAAGTTTACTGACCATTGATTAAATTATCTCGCTTTTTGGATTTGCATCATGTTTCTTGTACACAGCAGTTGTTCCATCATATGTATATTCATTTGATTTCTCTACACATCAGTTGATTTAAAATCGTAGGGATGTAGGTGAGAAACCCAATTTCTAGTGCAACTGAAGAGATGTTGGTTGTGACCCATGGATCCCCAAGTGGAGATCAAATCCAAGCTCTATGATCCATTTGTGTTCTTAGCTCTCTCCCCGATAGTTGGTTCTACAATTCCTTTTCTGATCAAGCCTAACGCCTGTACAGACTCATTCTTATTTTAGTATTGATGGATATGATGACTAGTAAGGGTTTTCCATAGAATAGCAAATCATGCATAGTCCACTTCAGATATTTCTTCTACCCTCCAAATCATTGGCGAAGGCTATGTTTGAGTGACTTATTTTGGAGGAGTGAAGGTATATAATTGCACATTGTTCTAGACTAATCTGTTTGCTAGATTATGGAAAGAGGTTACTTCAAAAACATGCCTTACAACATAGCGTGTTATAATGTAACGGTTGTTCTGTTCAGAGCACCATGGTTAGTTTTCCATGGTGGATGTTTTGTTGAGTTTGTTTATGATCTGGTTAATTATGCTGGAAAAATAAAGTAGTCCACAGAGGCAATTATATAACATGGTGCCTTCGGGTAATCAATGGTGGACCAGGTTTGTTGAGCATCATTGGCCTCATTTGGAACAGTCGTGGGAAAGTCTAATTCAATTTTTTTGCAGTATCTGTTCCTGTGCATTTTATCTCGTTGTCATTTGCTGTTTGTGTATTTCAAAAATGCTTTTGTTTTATAAGTAAATTGAATAAAAGATGCTGATGTTAGTGGTGTTATCATATCTAAGACACACAAGCTTCAGATCATGTGTTTGTTATAGTGCTATAATTACATTTACCCTCAGGGGTTCTCAGGAGCAACAAGCTCAGCCACGTCCACAAGAAATTTCTACAGATTCGTGGTACCCACCATCTGTTGTCAGTTCAACTTCTTCACGTCCCACAACACCCACTGCCAGCTCATCCAGCAACTTCAGCATACCAAGGCCCCCAGATCGATCAAACTCTATGTCAAATATTTCTCCTGCAGAGGCTGCAGGTATCATCGCTCTGTTGAAAGATAAAAGGTAAAGTCTTGCTATCCCATTTCATACCATGATCTTTTTACTGTCACAACTTTATCCTTATCCTAAACAGTACTAGATGATTAATGATATCATTAGTTCTTCATATTCAGTTTACAAATTTCCAGCTCTTTTTCCACCATTGGTCAAAATTTTCTACCTCGTATCATTATATTTTTATTAGTTCATTTGAATAGTTTTTGTTGGGATGTTTGAAATGAAGTGATGACCTTTGCACTTGTACCACTAAAGGGACCAAACTGAAGTTTAGTGGGGTTGCTCATATGTAATGAATTGTGGGATAATTAGATACCGATATAAATCATCCAAAAACATGCGAAGGAGATTGATGTGGGCCATTAAAGGAGGGATTCATCGCAGAGAAGAGATAGTATTTCATAATCCCCAACAACTAACTAAGCCTTATTCCATTTCGGTGATATGGAATATGAGGACAAGTTTTTTGTAATATAATCACAGAAGAAACTTCACATGCATATATAGTGTACCCCACCCCAACCTAAGAAAAGTGAACGTGAAAAAGAAGTAATGAAGCCATAGGTATAAATTAATAGCGATTTTAAAGGATTGGTAATTAACTATTCACTCTTAACCATTGGATTTCCACTTTATGCATTATAGTTTTTGTCACAATCTTGTTTGTTCTTTGATATGCGCAGCCTTGATGACCTTCGGAAGCTTTTGTCTGACAAGGATGCGTATCAAAACCTCTTCCACTCACTTGAACCTGTCAAAACTCAAAATAGGGTGAGATGTGTTGTGAGAATTATATTTTCCAACTGAAATTTTGTTTCTTTGTTCCTTGTTTCCTCAAGGTTATGAAGATCTACAATTAGTGTTGAATAACTAAGAGCTTGTATGTGTTTGTTTACTTAATAGGTGAGAGATGAACTTCGGAATGAAACACTGCAACGTACTAGTAAGTTTATGTCACTTCATTTTCTAGTCCTATGTACAACTGTAGCACATCTGTTAATAATTATAACATTTTGTAGGAGTGAATCTGGAAAAAGAACCACGGATAATGGAGCTCAGGAATCAGGTGACAATCTTCATCTGCCCTCAGTTTTCTCTAATTCCTGAACTTTATCGAAATTTTAACACTTTCTACTCTTCTTTTGTGGGTGCAGTGCAGAATCATCCGCACTACTGAGTTGGCTACTGCCCAAGAAAAGTTACATGACTTAGAGAGGAAGAAAGAGGAGATTCTGAAACTTTATTCCCCGGCTTCACTCCTCCATCGACTTCAAGGTGAATTATAGAACTGTGAATTATATCAAATTCTGCTTTCTGATAAAAAGATAAAGTTGTTAGGTTAAATTTCATTTTTCAGTTTGAAATTTCGCCATATGGTAGTTTAGTCTGCTGAGATTACTTTGACATTTAAAAAAAAATGATTTTTCTCTTTCTTCCTGCTGAAAAGCAGCAAAAGAGCATGGCACCTGAGCATTTTTCCATTGCTGGGGATATTTGTTATTCTACATACATACAAAGCTCACTCATTCCAATTTAAGATGAGCACAGATGCAAACGTTACCATTCTCTCTGAACTTCTATAATGGTCTTGCATTCTCCAACGGCTTCTAGTATTCTGTCTATAGCCTTCTATGACCACTTGAGCACCGCAAAAACATTATGAAAGAAGCCCATTGAACACAGTATTTCCCTAAACATTCTGGAACCTTTCATGAACTCATAAGTATCACCTGACATCTATTACCACTATAAAGATGCATCGAATAATTTTTTTTCTTCATCAATCAATAATTGATTGTTATACTTGGTTCCTGCCCCGTGGTGTTCTAGCTCATTCCTTGCTTAATTATGTTAGGAATTTTCTCTTTTCTCTGATAAATATTCCAAATAAATTCTTCAGAAAATAGCAAATATGTAAAAATCTAGAGTGCACAACCTACATCTAGAACTCTTGGGTGGCTTTACTGGGAAATTGAGATACACATACCTGCTATTAGTATTTATTATTATTATTATTATTATTTTACTTCAGTCATTTGCTCAGAAAGGGTTTCTTTGAAGTTAGACTAAATAAGTTTTCTATAATTTATTATTATTCCAACCTACATCTAGAACTCTTGGGTGGCTTTACTGGGAAATTGAGATACACATACCTGCTATTAGTATTTATTATTATTATCATTATTATTATTTTACTTCAGTCATTTGCTCAGAAAGGGTTTCTTTGAAGTTAGACTAAATAAGTTTTCTATAATTTATTATTATTCCAGAGGCAATGAATGAAACAGAAGAGGAATCTGAGGCCCTCCACAGGCAGCTTCTTGATGGGGACATTGATCTTACATCTTTTGTACAAAAGTACAAGAAGTTGCGCTACACATACCATAAGCGTGCACTTACCCATCTTGCTGCTAAGACATCTATAACCAAGCAGTGATGCTGTAATATATTGGATATTTGTGCTGTTTTTCCTTAAACTTGATACAACATTGTTCCATAGGCGAACAAGTCTTTTAAGTTTTGCCAAGTTACTTCAAGTGTTTTTTTCCCTATTTAGTTTGATCTCTCTTGACTACATGGTTTTTACAGGCTTATAGGAAATATATGGCACTGATTTGCTATTACAATGTAATGATACTTGATGTGCTGGAAAAATAATCCAAACTGTTTACTATCCCTTACCATAAGGCTTATTGCAGCTGCTTGTAACGGACCGCCCGTTCGGCCCCTGAGTTCCCGACAGTCCCCGGGGTAGCCTCCCATACACACGGGCCAGCAAGCCAAAATATATAATATAAGCACAATATACTGTGGAAGGAAGCTTGCAATAATACTTGCATATGGGATACCATTAGCTCGCTTTTTGGTTATTCAAATTTGAACCCGCAATAAGAAATCTTGTCGTGCCACATGGATAAGGGATTTTACTAGGCCTGTGACTCACTCCTCCACTCAATTCGCTATCGCTCTCGTAACAAAACGTGTGCCTCACATCTTTGCACGATTTTAGCATTGTATTCTCTTCCACGCTGGTGGGTATGAAAATTTTCTACAATTGCGGCATTATTCCCTTGATGTATGGGTATTCAGTGTCCCTTGCACCTCTTCCTGTAGTAACCTGTATATGTCGTTTTTAACACCAAACTTCACCCTTTACACCTTGCAGTGGTTTCTCATATTGATGGCTCCTCTAGTTGCAGCATCAAAGCGCATGTCGAAGCATTCAACACAAATGCCTCCACATTTGAATTTTTTTTTTGCAATGTTTTGTCACGCTTTACGAAATGAACGTTTATATAGTAGGCAAAACTACACAACACATGCTCATACTTTCATCATCCTCAAAGCTTCCCATCATGAGTTCCACTTGCTTGGCAACCATGCTTTGCCACATATCTCGTGGCTTTTTTCTCATTCTAGCGATCCCAAAATAATGTCTGCAGAAACGCATGCCATCAATGTCCCGCAACCAACACAATGTTTGAAGCGGATATGCTCTTATATCAATTGTAACAGACAATCGGTTCGGCCATCGACATTTCGACAATCCCCGAGGTAACCTTCCACAAACACAGCCAAAATATGTAATATAAGCACAATATACTGTGAAATGAAGCTTGCAACAATATTTATATATGCACTTTTCGATAATTTAACTTTGATCTCGCAATAAACAGTTTTACCGTGCCACATGGGTAGGGAAGTTCACTATGCCCGTCACTTGCTATTAGCATTTCACTGCAGATGAATCCACCCTGCAAGTCTTATTTACATAATCAATTGTGGATGTCACTAATTGATGCATGTAAAATCACTATAGACTTTTTCCAACCTTTAAAAATTAATTTCAATTTCCTCATTAGTTACAAAATTTGCTTCCCTTTTTGGTTTTAACCTCTTTTGAATAATAACACAATTAATTAATTTAACTAGCGTGGTCATCCTTATTTATCTTTGTCAAGAAATAATAAATGATATATTTATAATACCCATCTATATTCTTGAATGCTAATGAATTCCGTTTAATCCAACTACCAAATTATAATGGGATTAGTCATAAGATTACACTCAATTTTTCAAAAGAGTTTATATTCACATCATAATATTTTATTAATGCAAACATTTAATTGAATTAAAGGTTCCGAACGTTGATTCACTATCACATTTATGTTTTTAACTTCTTTTTTTCATTACATTCTTATTCTCAATATTCCATTAATTAGCACATTTTGTCCTTAGTGAAAATTTTCGTCCAAAAATTCAGTTAGCATGCATTAAAACAAGAAACAAATATTTAATTCTAATTTTATATTTACCGTTTTTTCTTTTTTTTTTTTTTAATTTGAAAGGGGGAACAAATTAGTTTTTTACTCTTGACGAAATATTTGAACTTACTCAAATGGGGTTTAAAAAGGATAAGAGATTGTTCTGTTTGTGTTTCAATTTTGCATTTTGAGTTTTGAATTCATTTTGGGTTTTGTGTTTTAAGTGTTCATTTGAGATTATTGAAAATGTATTCTTTTTGATATTTTGAAAAAATGATTTTTAAAATACCAAAAACGCGTTTTGAAAATTTGGCTTGATTATAACTGTTTTCTTTGTAAATTTTTTATTTGTTTCAAAAACGCGTTTTCGAAATTAGTTCATTGAACACATTTTCAATGTTTTGAAAAATCGAAAACAGAAAACGGTTTGAAAATAGTAAAGAATACAGGTCCTAAACTTCTTCAATACTGACGGAAAGTCAATAACATGTGCGTCCTAGCAAGCGTTGCCATGATTCCACACAGTATTAGCGAAACGCCATAAAAACTCCCTGGAACATGCAAATCCTCACAATGCTTGCTCACATTTACTTCCCAATTGTTGAGGGAAGACACATACCAAGTAAAGCTTATATGATATGTGTAAATGCATGTACTTCTGATTAACTAGAACAAGCTACAATATGAATGTGGAAATATTGAACCAAGATAGCAAGATGAGTAATATAACATTTTATATTCGCAATCTGCTAATTTTATATTGCTGCTATTTAAATGTAAAATCACTATAGACTTTTTACAACCTTTAAAAATTAATTTCAATTTCCTCATTAGTTACAAAATTTGCTTCCCTTTTTGGTTTTAACCTCTTTTGAATAATAACACAATTAATTAATTTAACTAGCGTGGTCATCCTTATTTACTTATACATCTTTGTCAAGAAATAATAAATGATAAATTTATAATACCCATCTATATTCTTGAATGCTAATTAATTCCGTTTAATCCAACTACCAAATTATAATGGGATTAGTCATAAGATTACACCCAATTTTTCAAAAGAGTTTATATTCACACCATAATATTTTATTAATGCAAACATTTAATTGAATTAAAGGTTCCAAACTTTTATTCATTATCACATTTATGTTTTTAACTTCTTTTTTCATTACATTCTTATTTTCAATATTCCATTAATTAGCACATTTTGTCCTCAGTGAAAATTTTCGTCCAAAAATTCAGTTAGCATGCATTAAAACAAGAAACGAATATTTAATTCTAATTTTATATTTACCGTTTTTTCTTTTTTTTTCTTTTTTTTTTTAAATTTTGAAACGAGGGACAAATTAGGTTTTTACTCTTGACGAAATATTTGAACTTACTTAAATGGGGTTTAAAAAGGATAAGAGATTGTTCTCTTTGTGTTTCAATTTTGTATTTTGAATTTTGAATTTATTTTGAATTTTGTGTTTTAAGTGTTCATTTGATATTATTGAAAATGTATTCTTTTTGACATTTTGAAAAATTATTTTAAAAATATTCAAAACGCGTTTTGAAAATTTTGGCTTGATTATAACTGATTTCTTTGTAAATTTTTAATTTGTTTTCAAAAAGGCGTTTTCGAAATTAGTTCATTGAACACATTTTCAATGTTTTGAACAATCGAAAACAGAAAACGGCTTGAAAATAGTAAAGAAAACAAGTCCTAAACTTCTTCAACACTGACGGAAAGTCAATAACATGTGCGTCCTAGCAAGTGTTGCCATGATTCCACACAGTATTAGCGAAACGCCATAAGAACGCCCGGGAACATGCAAATCCTCACTATGCTTGCTCACATTTACTTCCCAATTGTTGCGAGAAGACACATACCAAGTAAAGCTTATATGATATGTGTAAATGCATGTACTTCTGATTAACTAGAACAAGCTACAATATGAATGTGGAAATATTGAACCAAGATAGCAAGATGAGTAATATAACATTTTCAATTCGCAATCTGCTAATTTTATATTGCTGCAATTTATCGTAAGACAAGAAGAAATTGAGCATCCTGTGCTTCGCAGCATGCCGAGCATGTTTAGTACGTGCCAAATGGGCGTTCACTTGAGATGAATGAGGGATCTGCTGCTGTGACTGGCTCTGAGGGGTCAGAGACGTTAAGCAGCATGCTTGCTGCAGCTACTCCAGATCAGCAGAAACCGATACCGCAGGGGCGGACGCAGAAGTTTAAAGTTAAGGGGGCACAATCGAATTTGCAAAGAAGTTTGGAGAAATTTTACAATTGAAAATTTACGTCCAAAAAAATCATACCACATGTAATTTTGTATCCAAAAATTTAGATGGGATATGACTTTTTCAAATGTAAAATTTCAAAAAAATTTAATGTTATATTCTATATAAAATTTTCTAATAAAATAATGAAAATTATATTGAGTAATTTGTATCGCAAAAATAATAGATGTTAATGAAATAATTAATTTTTTTTTTTTAAATACAAGTTAGACGTCTTTCTTTAAAACTGTTTAACGTATTTTTAACTATTTTTTANGATGAAAATTATATTGAGAAATTTGTATCGCAAAAATAATAGATGTTAATGAAATAATTAATTTTTTTTTTTTAAATACAAGTTAGACGTCTTTCTTTAAAACTGTTTAACGTATTTTTAACTATTTTTTATATCCATAATGTAGTTCTCGAAATAAGTTTTGAGATGACCTAAGTAATTTATAGATTCGATTAGCGTACGATCGTCGAAAAAATTTTAAAATTAGCATGTTATCGAAATTCAAATTTATTGAGATTTTGGCCCTGTATAATGGAGATTAAAATCAAATTTTTTATAAATTTTGATAAAAGTTAAAATAGTTATGGATTTCATAAAATATGTTATTAAAATTAATTGGTAACTTTGATTTAGATTAAAATTAAAATTTCAATCGATACTAAACATGACTTTATAAAAAATTTATATACCTGGGAAGCATCTTAATCCCCTCGTCAGCCAACACAAGGCAATCTCTCCTTTCATTTCATGCTATTTGTGAATAAAACATCTTTTATTTTTAGTCACGAACCCCAGATTTTGGTCATTTTTTTCTCATGACTCGTTGCTATATGCTCTAACAATGCGAACAGGATTTGATGCTAATTTTTGTATTACTTGCAGCCAGATCTCGCTGCAAAGGTACCGGTAATGCTGTTGGAGATGGACAATTCAGAATTACTTCTATTATTGGAGTCACCAGATTCACTCGTGATGAAGGTGGAAGAAGCTGTTCAGGTTCTCATCTCTAGGGCCACATTAGCGAACCAAGATGCAAACCATCCAAATTACTTTTCTGCTTAAGTCACAGTAAGCTGAGGAAAATGATACCTTTATCTTAGATTTATTCTTTTATCTGTGATTTCTAAAGGTTAGTGTTTTTCTTATTATGTATGTGAAATATATCATGTACACTAATTACAT
>CAIGRB010038328.1:0-38142 GCA_903798255.1 Fraxinus quadrangulata
AGGATTGAGTGGTACGGGGGGTTACTGGGTTGGACAGCAGGCTACTAGCTTGGACAGTAGAAAAAAATAGACTATAACCAATTTTTTATTTTTTATTTTTTTTAAATTTGGCTTGGGCTGGGGTGGGCAGCCCACCCCTATCTCCGCCCCTGAACTCATGTATGGGTGCAATGGTGTTCTGGATATGATGTTAACAGTTCTGGGAGTTCATCGGCAGCAAGCCTACACGGGTTTGCCTTTGACATGCATGTAGCAAATAGGTTTCGTCAATGAGAAATAAGTGTGAAGTTTTGAAATAGTTCTTTGAAAGAAATTACCCTTATGGAGGAAGAACATGGTTTGTTCTTAAGAGACAGCCTAATTTAACATGGTAAAATGAAGAATATAGTCATTTCTGGCATTGAAGGTTATGAGAGAGCTGTTGATGTATTTTCTAAAATCTGAATATTCACGATTTATTGATGAAATATATATATCATGGACAATGTTCGGTTCTTATGCTATTCTTGATAGTTATCTTGAAGCAATTTTGAATTGGCTCATTTCATTCTGTTCAAGCAATTTTATTATTTTTGTAAATTTGACAAAAAGTAAAGGGGAAAAAAAAAAAAAAACACTTCACATGTAAACATTTCGCATATTTTCTTTTAATTTCTTGTTGATTTGAAGAAGCTGCTGTGGAGTTTTTGAAATTATCGAATTTACATGGAGGTTAGTATTTGTACGAAACTTACCAGATTTAATACGACATTACCGGTTTTGACAGTTATTTCAAAAGGAATGAAGTTACCGGATTTACTTAAGGCATAACAATTTCGCAAGAACTTACCAGATTTACAAAGAGCTTACCAGTTTTTAAATAGAACACTGAACTTACTGGATTTGTATCAAACAAACCGTATTTGCAATATGCTTACCGATTTTCCTTGATACTTACCAGATTTGACAGAGGAATGAAATACTCTGTTTTTGGGTTTAAACACTGAAATTACTGTATTTGGTACGTCTTTACCATATTTACTTGCTTCTCACTGGATAGTATTAAAGGATAAAAGTTTGTTGTGTTTTTATCTAAATTCATCAATGTTTTGAAAGATTATTGATTCAAATCAGTGTCGTAGAGGTATGACAAAATGGAAGATTTGTTCAAATCTCACTTTATGTTTTGAAAGATTATTGATTCAAAGAGTCGAACTTACCGTATTCACACTATCTTACCAGATTTAACAAACTCACTATGTGCTTGCTTTAATATTATGTTGATATATAAAGATGTTAAAGAGGGAACAAACTTATTTATTTATTTAAATTACGTATTGAAAAATATTTTTGTAGACTGATCAATTTTGTGATATCAAATTTGCTGCAATCTTATTGCAGGTGGACATGATTACTCCCATGTGTTCTCAATTAACATATAAAGGACTACTAGATGAGGTACAAATGAATATGTAAGAAAAATAATGACTATGATTAATCTACATATTCGCAGATAGTTCTCTAACTCTTGTCTCTTTGTCACATCATTGACTACACTTTTAGAAAACCACGTGGTGCTGAGCTAGCCTGATTCATTATAAATTTAACTATAAATATTGTAATTTTTGGTTAAAGACTGAAAATTTTAATACAAGCTTACCGGTTTTGACGGATTTTTCAAAGGGAATGAAATCACCGGATTGACTCAAGCCATACCGGTTTTGCAATAGCTGGATTTACAAGGAGCTTACCAATTTTTAAATACAACACTAAACTTAGCAGATTTATACAAAGCTAATCATATTTGCAATATCCTTACCGGTTTTCGTTGATACTTACCGGATTTGACAAGAGGAAGAAAATACTCTGTTTTTGAGTTAAAACACTGAAATTACCATATTTGGTACTTTCTTACCGTATTTACTTGCTTGTCACCGGATAGTGTTAAACCTCACCAGTTTTATCAAAAAATGCTCTGTTTTTCTTCAGCTTTTCCAACTTGTTTTGAACCTTTTTTATTCCAATTTTTTATGGGTAAACATTAGTTTTCTGCTCTAATCTTCGAAGATGAAATTTTCAGCTCTAAAACCTTGCAACCATACCGGATTTTACTTTTCACAGCTTCTTTTTGCACCAGATTTTCTCTGCTAATGGATCTTAATTTCTGGTTCCCCTTTCTGTCCTGTCAATTGCTACCATCTATCCAAACTAACTTAGATTATCACATTCAAGTAGTAATTTTAGATGTTATGTTATTATCTTAGGTAACCTTCTATTTTTATTTTATTCATATAATTTTAGAAACAAAAATAAAATTTAAATTTGCACTGCCGCACTTGGCAAAAACTCAGGCTGCATTTCTATCATTCTTATTAGCATTATCTTTCTACTTAACTCTTTTTTAAGGAGTGAATTATTACCTTTTTACTTAACAAATCCTCGAAAATATTGAATTTGAGTCCTCCTGAGGCATGTCAATACACACTTTATAATACGCAGATGTGAAGTGCAATTTATAACTTCTTTCTTGGTTTTTAAATGTTCCAAATAAGTGTTTCTTTTGACATGTTTTCTCAGCAGGTTTACTATTCAGAAGGCTAACTTTTTCCTTTTCTTGTCTACTCTTTTTTGACAATTCATTAGCGACCTCTGGGGATAGATCTTCCAAAAACAGACATTGAACCGGAAATGATGATACCAATGAATTAAGGACAACTAAACCTGGATAATTTCTTTAACAAGGTGTGCATCAAAGGACAAGGGGTAGTGCATTATTTTATTTTCTTCAATTTAAAGTTTTCACTTTCCTCTTATTCATTGTTGCTAAGTTCAACAAATATAAAAACAATATAAAAAATTCAATAGGCTATTTAGAAAGCTTCAGACATTGGTTTGTCTGCTCCTCCAGTGGTCTTTCAACCCTTTCCTTATCGTAAAAGTAGTTTCCCATAGAAATCTATAGATACTGAAATGATCCTCCATTTTGTATCGAGGTAGGTTCTTCTTCTTGTTTTTATATCTTTTAAGTTCAAAGGGCTAAATTCAAAAGATGTCATGGTAGAATAAAGACTAGGATTCTGTATAATTTCTACTTATATAATCACAAACTATTCATGTTTTCTAGAAATATCTATCATACATGCTACACAACAAGCAACAAAAATGAGAAGTTGATATATAAAATTCTTCAAAAGAGTAAAAAACAGCTGAAAACATTACAAGAATATTAATCATTCTAAAATCAAGGTAGTTCTCAATAATTGGTAAATTACCAAATTGTATTATTCTATAATAACAAAAATATTAATCATTCAGTTCTCCTTCCAGGAAAAAGAAAAACAAATTCCAAACATGGTGTGCACACGAAGAAAAAAAAAATTTCTCAACAAGTATAGACGCATAAATATTTATATATCACACGTTGCTGTTTTCGCATATACATCTGTATACGAAAGTGTACACGTAAATGGAGAAGGAAATAATATATCTGCAAATACAAAACATTATTGTTCCATGTGTAGCCAAACATCTTCCTACCTTCGCATACACATTTTCACATGTACAAAGAAACATTGTACCATCACAAATGAAAACATTCTCCATGCGCCATAAATAAATTTTCCACGACACATGTACATTATTTGTGATGAAGGAGAAAACATCTCCATGGGACGAAGCAGTTGATGTTACACATAGAAACCAATCTCGATCACGAAAATGTTCTGCATAGTACATGGAAAAACTATCTCCATGTGCCATAGACTACTTCTTCACATGTAAAAAAATGATGTCCATCAAGAGAAATTCTGCACCAGGAAATACTATCTTCATATATCACATAAAAGTTTTCAGAATAGATATTTTACAATTGAAAAAGATAATAGAAAGATCTTTTAACTTTACACTTCATAGATAGATATTTTCATCTAGATATTTACTCTCAGATATTTTATCAAATTGAAAATGATTATTTTCCTACAAGTCTCTATTACATCTTCTATAAATACCCTTAGTGTCAACATCACAATTACTACTTATATTACTTTCACAACTTTAAACTCTGTCTTCATCAACACTTTTACAAACCGTAAACTATGTCTTCATCAACAATGGCTACAATCCATAAACTCATCCCATAGATTTCTACGTCTGAAAAAAATTGGTGTGCTAAAGTCATAGTTGCAGGGAAGTATTTTGTACGATGCAAACATCACAGCTCTTGCAGATGAACTCAAACTTGGAATAACATACATGCTATCCAATACAACAGTGAAACACAACAAAAATGAGTTCAAATGGTCATTTGAAGACAAAATCTGGAGTATAACCGGTAAAACAAGAATAGAACTTTAGGAAGATAATCTTAACTTCGTTTTCTCAATGTATGAGTTGACTCCATTTAACCAACTGGAAAGATACATCGATACCAATATATATATATATGGTAATATTTCACTTCTTATTACTTAATATAACAATATAATTCACTACAGGTATTATAGGTGTTGCTGTAGAAGTTCTCAAAAAAGGATTATCCAAACACATTTCGACAGCGAAGCATGTCTTCAAGATGTTATACTAATAGATAAATATTTCCAAACGATCATGCTAACAACGTGGGACACCTTTGTTGATAGAGAATGCATTACAATAATTGAAAATCCTCAAAACAAACATATTCTATGGGCAACTAATTTAAAAGTTTCCTCATATAATGTTAAATACAAAATACAAAATATTTTTTCTATAATAATATATATGTTTACATATATGAAAACATAAACATAAAATTTCTTTTGTACTAGGTGTGACACTATCTACTAAAGTCAACAACACGTTTTTTATTAATGCAAAAATTTTAGCAGTTGCTGATTATAGAGAATTGTGATGTTTAAAACACTTTTTTACTTTTCTTATCTATATATAAATATAAAATTTACTCACAGTTGACTATTTAACTTCTTTATTTATTTATTACAGGATTCACAGAAAAGAGGAAGAGCTTGACAAACTTATACAAGAAAAAAAGTCTGTGACACCATAAAAAATCTCACCTCCGGATGAAACAAGATTCACATCTATTGCTGATTTGCAATGAGTGTATTTGGAGGTAATTTTACAACAGCATAATTAATTCTAAATGTCAACACCATATTTACATCTTATATTATACATTTACGTACGAAAAATATTGGGTGAAAGGTCAATGAAAAAATACTACACTACGTCAAAGATTACACCATGAAGATACATCAAGAGGATTGGAAGCAAATATGATACGCGAAATAGCAGAAACATTATTGGAAGCTAATGCTACTGACATAATGAAACATACTGAAAAGGTACAACAACTTCTTAACGGTTTTTTTATATAACATGATATAATTAAATATGTAGTTCAATTAGATTGAAGATTCGTATAGTAAAGATGGGGAATGAAGAAGTCTAGCTGTTCTACTTAAAAGTAACATCGAGGAGACAAATTCCACCAGAATACAGATATGAAATCACATTCACTTCTCCAACAAATGTCGATTCTTCAAACAAAATCATGGAGGTGGATTCTTCTGATGTACTTCAGTCGGTCACAACAAACGATATTCCAAACAAATCATATAAAAAAGAAAAGCTTAAGAAAGATATGGTTCAAACTGCTGAGAAAAAACTTGAAAGTAGTTCAAAAAAGAAAATGAAAAACACCATAGAAGATGAAGAAATCGGTCTTCTTGCCTCCGAAGAGAACCTAAAATGAGAAAATGGAAGTTTATTTTTGAACAATGTAGTTGTTTAAGTTTTTGACAAAATTGTCAGCGGAAAATAGTTTTTGACAGGAAGCATTTTCTCAAAATGCAGAATGGGTTGGCTTCAGAAACTCCAGAAAAAAGCAACTACCATGTTAAATAATATGCAGTAGAAAATAGTTGTTTCAAATATTTTGATATGTTTAGTACTTACAAATAGAAGTAGTTACTACTTCTAAGTATTCAACATATATGATGTAACAGTTATTATGATTATGAGTAAAAATAATCTTCTGTTCATTATTTGGAATAGCATTTTAAATTTACAAACAGCTAAATACTACTTCTTTTGATAAGTATATTAGCAACAAAGAAGGAAGTAAAATTCTACATGGGCACGGAAATGTCTGTGCAAAGTTCACCCATACGCACAAAGATGTAAGGAGTCTCCATGCACATAATAGAGAAAGAACTCTGCATCATACGGAAGTTACGCTCCGCACCATGAGAAGCTACCGCTCCGCATTATGCAGAGACAACTTTGCATTATGCGGAGCTTGTGCTTTGTATTTTTGCAGAGTTCATGCTCCACATTTTTTGCACAGCACTCCACATAATGCGTAGATGCGGAGCACAAGCTGTGCACACACCAGCCGCAAATTTGAACACGATCATGAAATTAGAGGGCCAAATCGAACTATTGTTTTATTTAAAAGTGTCACAAAAACACCACGCTTCATCTAAATATCAATTTGAAATCATCACAACAATTATTGATGACGATATTTCAAATACAACTGAAGAACAAACTAAAGAAGAACATAGAAAAAATAAAAACTAGATGTGCAACCAAGTTAGTGAATCTTTTACACAGAATGAAGAAATCGGTCCATTGAACACAAAAATATCTCTTTTTGAAGAACTGGTTATAACTACTGAGACAAATCAAAAAAGAAAAAAAATCAACAAATCAATGTCTTCAACTTGAAAGAAAACCATGAATGGTAGCTTTTTGTTGAAGTTGTGTACTCTATTTTGCGTCAATGACTTCTTACTCAATCATACAAAATATTGTAGCATTTGATAAATATTGTAACTTAAATATGATTTTTGTGGGACGTCTTACGAAGTTGATGTATTTAAAGTAAAGTTAATCTATCAATTTCAGAATATATATGTCAAACATTTGGTTTATGTATAGTATATGCACTAAAATGTTATTGGTTAACGGAAAAAAAGTATAAATAATTATTTTGAATTATTTATTCATTTTTACATTTACATTAAATATATAAAAATATAAATAAAATTNAAATGCGGAGCACTCCGTATAATGCGGAGACAACTCCGCATTATACGGAGCTCCTGCTTTGCATTTTTTTGGAGCTGGTGCTCCGTAGCTCCACAAAAATGCGGAGCACGAACTTCGCATAATGCGGAGCTGTCTCCGTATAATATGGAGTTGGTGCTCCGCATTTTTGCGGAGCTCGTGTGGAACAGTTCCACATATTACGGAGCTCGTGCTCTGTAGCTCAACAAAAATGCGGAGCACGAACTATGCATTATGCGGAGGGCCCCACAAATAATCCTAAATCCTACCTGTCCAAATATATAAACAAAACACGTGATCATTTGAACAAACCCTAATTTACCCCCAACTCTCCCTCTATCTAAAAAATCAAAGACGATCTTCTCTTTCTCAATAAAAATCCCAAATCTCTCGATTGAAAACCCCAATCGTCAGAGAGAACAACGAATCCATGTTTTCACAACTGAACCAAATTTCATTTCTTTAATCAATTTTTCGATCCTTATCCACACTTTGGCTTGACTTGTTTAGTACTCTGCTTTCTAAATTGTCGGCATAATCAAGTTTCTTCCAGATGAATCGAAAACTCTATTTTTGATTAAACTCATCACAAGTTATATCCACTCATCAGAAGTTTAACTCCTATTCTCCCTTTTGGTTATCTTATGTACATACTACAAGGCCGCACCGCATCATGCGGAGCTCCAATTTGTCATTTTTCTCATAAGTAATGGTCAATATATATTTTTTTATGCAGTTGTAGTTCATCTCAGAGCCACACATGACGCCCCTATTCTCAAACAAACCAAATTCAAGCTTTATTCTTCTTTGTTTACATCAATTGTAACTTCTTCTCAAGGGTTACTCTATGTTCTCTTCTTCTTTGATTTATGTTATATAAATATTTCTATCTAAGATTGTTCATTAACATTATGACAGTCTGTCGCATAAATTATCATACAAACTCTGATATTATTATTTACTTTTGTGCATAAGTTGTAACATGATGACTATACTTTTTTAACAACTATATTTAATTTCATTGGTTACTCCTACATATGTTTTTGGCATATATAGTATCCCCAAATCATTGGTTCTCTACTACAATTACTCAATATCCAAATCATCAATATGTTAAAGATTTCATACAACTTATCAGTGTTGATGACCAATCATCTTTAATGTGCACTAATTTCTACAAATTTCTATATGGATTTATTCATAGAGGGGGAAGAAGAACAGCAATTTAGCAGCAAATGTGTTTATGAATTTATCACGAGAATTGTCAATTCAGGGAAAAATAATGAAGTATGGGTAAAACTAGATGATTATTTAGATCGCTTTGGTATGCAGAAATTTTGTCTCATTACCGACTTACCATGTCATGTGATTTCTGTAAATCTAAACCCGAACAATGATAGACTCCGAAACCAATACTTTAATGGAACAAAAAGGATTAGCATGTGAATGCTTTCTGAAGCATTTCACCTATGCGAGCATCAACAAGATAAATTCAAACTTGGATTGGTAATGTTAGTAGAATGTATTTTAAAGTCTGCTGGAAGGAACATTGATTACAAAACTCTAGACATGGTAGAACATCTTGAAGATTTCCTTCAGTGCCCATGGGGTCGTAAAGCATATTATACTTTATTAAACTTACTGCAACATTCTCAGTTAGAATGAATCTAGAGAATGCAAGAAAATAACCTGAATGAATGTAAATACTCACTAAATAGATATCCACTTGCATTTCAGGTACTTTCCTCCTATATTTTTAATTGTTTACCTTATTTATTTATAAATAAATATTTCATATTTCTAATATTTATTTACTCATTTTTCCAGTTTTGGATATATGAAGCATTTCCACAAGTTAGACGAAAATTTGGATGACATAGATATAAAACACAACAGAGTCCCACGAATGCATAGGTGGAAACCAAATAAAATACTATCTGAATCTATAGTTCAACAATTCTTAACTACCCAAAAGGTAATTTAATTCTTCAGCTATATTTCTTTCTTATCTTACATTATATAATCCATCATAACTTCTAATCAAGCATTCAACAAAAAATATTTAACTATTTTATTACAATTACATTTATAGATAAGTTCTTCCGTTGATGCAACCTATAGAACAAGAATCACAAACATTATGGTACAGAACTCTTTCACTACCCCAAGATAACCCCCATAGTATATTAGATCGTATTGTAAATGGAGAATTGAACAACATAATGCAACAAATTCGAGAAGATGAAGACGACACTAATAGTATACCTATTGGTCCTGATGTTTTACCAATACATACCTCAGTTGGCGCTAGCTCAAGTTCCACTTACATTCATACTAATTATAAAATTAGAGAAGAGATTGAACAGATGATGAATACATATAAGTAAGATATAGTGTCAGATGTGTGTACCAATTTAAGAACACATATTGTTGAAGAATCAATAAAACAAGAAAGACACTATGAAGCAATCCTCCAAAATAAAAAAGAGTTCTTTGAACAACACCAAAAAGAGCAACAACACTACTACCAACAGACGTAAACTGCCATAGAAGATATTCCACATTTTTATAACACTTTGTTCTATGCACACACTTCTGAAAAAACATGGAAACAAGACACTCAATACCAAGTGCTTCTTGACCACCAAAAACATTTCTTCAAACAACAACAACAATGGCAAGAAGAACATTATCGAAGTATGCAACATCATATTGATACCAGCTTCACTTCAGTAAAATCTTATGTTATAGAAGAGCATAACTATATACTGAACAAGCTATCTGAGTGGGAGTCAAACATGGCTTCTTTCCATCAAGATATTCCTCTTCAAAAAAGTCCAGTTGATACTACAGAACTACAATTTACCTCAACATCTCAGCAACTTTTTCCAGTTTAGAATTTGACAGAAGAAAATATAAAAAAGACAAAAAAAGACAAACAAAAAAAAAAAAAAAATACAATCTTTTGGCTATCCTTTGGAAGACTATCTCATGGAAAGCTACACAACAATTAGAGATATGATACCACGCCATACATCCGAGTAAGAAATGAACTTTTATTGCATGAACTTCAACATTATAATTTACACATTATTTCAGACTAATTTAAATTACATTATGCAGGTCATATTGGCAAATTGGAAATGATAATCTCTGTACAAGAGACATATTGAAGAATTTACTAGATTGAACAAAAAAATCAGTGTTGCAGTTAGTGAAATAAAATTTCATACAATTGTCCTCTATATTAAATATATCTGACTTACATTTGTTTACTACATCAGATTGTCGATGTGGAATTAAAATTACTCAGACAGTTGATCAACGATGGTTGCATCCTTATTTCTAAAGAATATGCAATCATGGACTTTTCATTTACAGCAGAATATGTTCGTCATCGCATATGTGCAATAAATCCACAACATAATGAACCTTCAACCACGACTCACTTCAACGACTATCTAAATGGCAATCTACCAATCGCTGGTCGTCCATGTGCAACTATTTATTAATTCCATTTTCACATTCAGTCAACACTTGGTATCTTTATGTCGTTAATTTCCATGAATGGAAATTCCTAATCTATGATTGCAGAGACAAAGAACATACACCAGAACAAATGACAGCATATGCACAAATAGTATACACTTATGTTGATAAATTATTATCATGTCCAACATTTTTGTTTGATAGACCAGATTTGAGCAACCATGCAAATAGAAACCAAAATTGGACATCATACCTTATTTATCTTGTGCAAAAAACTGGTAAAAGATCAAATACTATTTACAATATATCCATTTCATTTAATTTCTCATCTATAATATTATTTTCATCTAACAAAAATCTTTTTGCTATTTTATTAAAAGTAGATGTATATTACAACCTATTGCAGTTTAAGGATTACATATATATGCAACCATTACTTATTGGACGTCGGGATCTCATAATGCAGTAACTGTGATCAACTATCACTCTTTCGAATTTTGTTGATTCAATAATTTTTCTACTTCATGTTGTGTAATATTTCATAATTCGGAAATATCCAGCATTGAACTTCAGTAAAACTACTTTAGTTTCAATTACTTTGATGCTTGTTATAAACAAATGATGCATAATAAAACACAATGTCAGATCAACTAAGGTAACATTGTTAGATAAGATAAGAAGATTATGTAAAACTCTTTGTTTTGATATTATAGAATAGGTTGATTCTAAGTAAATCACTTGGTACAAAATAATTATCAAATGGAGTCAATTGAGGCAACGTAATATTCTCATTGGTACTACATACGATAGCTAATAAATTAATTTATCACATAAGTTATTGATATCATGTAACAAAACGACTACTATAATTTTAGGCATATAAGTTTGACATAATTGGATTATTTTGCATGTAGTTCTGAACTACAAAATGAAAGCATGGACTTAATCTAAGAAGTCATGTACATTGACAACTAAACTGGTCCCAAGGCCACAAAGAAATTGCAATTTTTGTATTCAATGTACCTCATCAAATTTAGCTAAATTTTTTATCCTAATCCAATGAAAAAATCTCTCATCAATCCTTACTACTCCATTCGCTAACATTACCTTAAAAAATAAAAAATAAACAGCCCGTGCAAACTAGTTCTAATGAAAAGAAATCTAGAGTTACTTTAGTCCAAGTCAATTTTAGTCAAAGATTTAATTGGTCAAACCTTTTCAAACAATTTTAGTCAACCTAATTGGCAAGCGCCACTGCTATTCTAGCAGTGGTCCATGGTCTCTATCGTAAAATTGAGCAGCGATAGCCACCCAAGTTCATGGTGAGTCCAATGTCCTTAATCACGTTAATGAGTCGAGTCGAGTGCACGAGTCGAAACTCAAAACTTGGGCTCGGCTCGAGCAAACAAAGCCGAGTTTTTTTTGGGCCCGAACCGAGCTGAGCAAAAGTTCGACCAAAAAAATGAGGCTCGGCTCGAGATTTAGACGGCCAAGCCGATTCGTGTTTATTTTAAAATTCGTTATAAATCTATAATTTTTTATAATGTATTTAAAATTTGCGCAATTTATAAGTGTTATAAATAATAACTAAATATAAATATATATAAAAATAAATTTAAACTTAAAAAAAAAAGGTAAAAAGTTACGGGCTGGCCCAAGCTCGAGCCGACACCCCAAAATGGGGCTTGGCCCTAGTGCCCTGCTCGGGCTTTTTCAGGCCCGAGTCCGAGCCCCCTCGAGCCAACGATCTTTTTTGCCAATCCTAACTGCCCTTGAAGGCAGTGGACCCTATTAGATGGATGTATAGAGTTTTAGTCTGCCGTCGCAAGGCAATGCACGTCTACTCCTTCGTACATCTCCTTCAACGGTGGTTTCTTCCAAAATGCCGTCGTTAACCACCAATACATGCCTCAAAATAACTCAAAAAGTCGATCCAACAACTGCACCCAAATCAAATTCAAAATTTCTTCCACTTAAATAAATTTCCGATTATAGAAATTCAAAGATTTAATTATTAAAGGTCAAATCAAAATTAATATCACAATAACACTTAATATACTATGTCAAAAGCTTTTAGCAAATTCTAGCAAACATCAATGTCGACTTTGATACCAGTGTTGTGTATTTACTTAGAATTTTGTTATTTGAAAAAAATTCAAAAACAATTTCATTTTCACCCATTATTCAGACAGACAAGGCGCCAAAATCGATTTCCCTAAGTTTCCCCCAATCTGCGATATCCCTAAATCTCTCCCAAAAGCGATATCTTCTTCGGCGAGACCCTCCGACCTCTGGCTAACACACTGGAGCTACAACGGAGCCGCATTGTAAATCCAGAAGCTAGGATTGCACTGAAATAAAGCTGCACCTGACCTTCCCCGCGGTTTGATTCCGGATCCACATTTCCGGGGTTCTTCATCGTCATTCACTCGAAGAAATGACAGACAAAGGTATATTCCGTCCTGGTGATAATGGGTAGTTTCGGATTATGTCAAAAATGCAATGTGTTCATGTTTCCTTGTGAAGAAAATTTGAAGTTTTTCTCCCTTTGCGAGACAACAGTACTATGCTCCGATTATTGAGATATTAGTTTGCCTCTTATGCTCGTTTCGTTAGGGTCTTGCTTCATTTGTGTAAAGCTGCGTAATCCTTAAGGCTGGAAATGTTGCCTCTTATTCTTCTTACGCTGTAGATGCATAAGTAATGGTTTCGATATAGATTTTGACCCCCCCCCCCCCCCCCCCCNGTGCCGTTGATGCTTACAAATAGATTCGTACACATCACTTGTTGACTTTGCCTGAAATGTTTTATATAACTTTGATTGATTATCTTGTATCAATTAGAGATTAATTTACGACATTAGTTTTAACATTGTAACTGGTTTTACGCCACAGGGAAAGATATATTGGATGATGCGGGCATTATTTTGGTAGAATCTGATTCTGAGAATGTTGTGGAGAATGTGAACAAATTGGGTGATGAAATCATAGAGGGAGATGGTGCAATATTGATTGTGGTTGAGGTGAGTATGAAGTTCAATGACGAAAATGAATTGTTTGATTACTACAAAATATATGTGTACGACATAGGTTTTGCAGCCAGAAAAAGAAATTCACAAAAAGACGACGACGGTGTTGTGAAATATGTTATATTGACATGAAGTCCTGAAGGGAAAAGAAGTAGTACAACAAGCTGTTCTTTGAAGCTGCAACCAACCATTCAGACAGGTTGTAAAGCAAGGCTTACTGCATCTATGGATAGTCGTGGAATATGGAAAATTAACACAGTAAACCTCGAGCATAATCATTAAACAAGTCCATCTGTATGAATCAGTTACCTTGATAAGAAAATAGTATACCAATACTTTATTTCATGTACGGTGACAACCAAAGTTTTGCATTGACACAACTACAATCCTCCAATTTTATACCTCCGTCTGCGAATCATGTTCTTTTCAACAGTAGAGGTAATTATGTGGTTAAATATACATAGTGCAACATCCATTTTATTTCTTTGATCGGGTATTAATGTCCGGTTTGTACAGATTTTCAGGTAATGCCATACTTCTACCCACGGTTACTGGACTGAGATGGAGGAAACAAATGATATTTGATGGAAAAAACCACCACTCATTCACGTTGATTATCAGAGATGTTTGTGGCTACGGGAATTGCTTTGATTTTGCAGCTTCACTTCAATGTATTGGCAGTGTTGATTCTCGCGTATTGTCATCAGTTGGGCAGTCATCCTAATTGTTGTGCAACTAAATTGAGAAGGTTTTCAATCTGTTCAGCCAACGTTTGAGAGTGTGTGACTGAATGTGGACTGTATGTGATGGACACCATTGGCTAAAAAACGATAAAGAATAGGCCTCACAAGCCAACAGTTAACATATGAGATAGCATATTTGCACCATTAGTTCATAGATAGCAAACGATAAAGAATACCACACTTTAAAAATATGCCAAGATTCTTCTTTCTTGTACGACTGTTAGTTTCTGTTTGAATTGCAATAATTAAACAAAATATATAGAGAAGACTGTTTGAATACCACACCCTTTTTCTTTTCCAGGGGGATTGATTTACTTAAGCATATATAACATAATTAATTAATTTCAATACCAAAACCAAGATCACATTTGTAATCAGAAAGAATCTGTGATAAAAAGATTATATCTTTGATGATTACAAGTCTTATTTACCATTTGAGCATACAACATTCCAATTGTCTAGCATTCAATGTTAATAAAGACAAAGTGTTGTGAAACCCTAACTATTGGACATCCTAAAGTAAAGGCACAAACCCAATTGGACCCAAGAGCCAGTTAGTCCAATTACTTAATCCTAATACTAAATACCTAATTGTAATTATTAAGTCAACATAGTCATTGCTTTGAAACATATTCCTTCAGTCCTACAAATATATGCTTGCTTCTATCTTCACAAAAATTAAGAGAATGTAATTACTAAGTGGTCTATAATTTGGAACATGCAAGAAAGGAAAACAAGTCTATTTTTATGAGATAGAGAGAATAATATTTACGATGCTTTGTTAAGTATTAGTGACTGTGTTCCCATCCATAAAGGACAACTTAGTTTATTGCCTTTGGTGGTGAACTATATTGTCGCGTGAGAAATTGTAGACTATGGCAATGGCAATGGCAATTGCTTAAATACAAATAACTACTTAATAAAAAATAGGGCAATAAATATTGATATTGAAATTATGGCCTATCAAATAACTGTGATACTATTGTTCTTGTGACTCTTGCTCGCCCAAGTATTTGGTATTCTTGTCCTATATGTTTTTGTAGTATGCTCATCCACATAAATGATGACATGTCATTTATGACTTATGTTGAAGTTCGAGTGTGACCCGAATTCTATTGGATATTCAATTAGGATTTCTATTGGAAGTTGGTGGTATGATTTGAAGAAGTCAAAAGAGTCCAAGATGGTAAGGAGAAGTTATCTCGTGAAGACGCTAGCTACCAGGGGCGTTCCCTAGCCCCGACACTGGCACTCATGCAATGGTGTTATCCGAGGAAACCCTAATTCTCATTTTTGACAATTTCTCTCTCCTATTTCAACTTAAACACCCCATTTTTGGCTATGCCTATAATATTAGAACTTCACTCTTTGTTAGTCTTTGTATTATATATGAGGAGTAAACCTCTTGGGAAAATCACTACACAATTTGTAATCCTTCATATTTGATATTTGTTAATTCTCATTCTCTGTCAGTGGATTTTTCTCAAATTAGGCTTCCATTTAAATCTTGTGTTCTTGTTTTTATCTTTTAACATGGCCAATTCTCGTTTATTTCTAACAAATTGTGAGCAAGGTTTGATTTTTTATGATGAAAATTATGAAATACAATATTCCACTTTTGGATCGCAACGCCAAATATTTGTTACGGTAGGCGAAGATGCGAGTTGTGCTTGCACAGATGAATTTGGATGATGCCTTGTTAAGGTTTTGTAAGACACCTTTAACTTGGACGCGAGTGGAAAAACAACTTAAGGATCGAAATGCCCTATCTCAAATTTACGTTTATCTACCAAATCAAATTCTTTAGGACGTTTTAAAGGAGAAAACCGCCGCTGTATTATGATTAAAATTAGAGCAATTATGCATAACGAAAAGCTTTACCAATAAGTTACATCGGAAGTAGCGCCTATATTCTCATTGCATGTCTCAAGGTACGTCAATAGAAGACAAACAAATATCGAATTAGCAAAAAAAATCGCATTACCTATTCAAAATTTATAAAGCATAAACAATTTCGAATAATTTTAGTTAGTCCACAAGGCAATCCAACTTACAAAAACACTCCTAAAATAAGAATATTTTTAAACCATTTTTTAGCTCCAAATATTTTAAAATATTTGTTTTTTAAACATATGACTCAAACCAACAAATAAAACTAACTAACTAATCTACAGCCCCAAAATTAAAATACATATTGTCCTCAATGTGTGCACAAAATAGGCTTAAAGAAAGGTTAGCAATACACGCCTTGTATATGATGTTTCTCGTTCTTGGTCTTTTATCTTCCTTCAATATTCTTTACTTACTCTTTCTATAAAATATTTCTATTATACTTGAAAAGGAACAAAAAAATAATTATCAATATATCCACATCCAACTTTATGTAAATTTAATTAGGAATGATGATTATAAACTGGTTACGACCTAAAAAAAAGAAGAAATACTAATAATAAGATTTTTTCGACAAATATATATATGATACCAAATAGGCACAGGTTGAGGACAATAGTTAAAAAAAAAATAATAATAATAATCAAAATTGTTCAAGAAAATTGAAATTCTTATTGTTAATGAAATTGAAGTACAAAGAGAAATTTTGAACTTGCAGTGAGAAGTTTAGCTCTTGTCTTAACTCTGATTACATTGAAAGAAAAATATTGAATTTATAATTTGAAAAAGTAAAAACAGAAGGAATCTTGTAAAGTNTATCTCCCGTCTAAACTCTGATTACATTGAAAGAAAAACATTGAATTTATAACAAGAAAAGTAAAAACAGGAGGAATCTTGTAAAGTAATTTGAACAGTGCTTTGTCGACTACTTTTCAAAAAGTAGGAGCCTTGGAGTAGGAGCTTTGTCTTCATCCTCAACCGAAAGTTTGAAATGACAAAGATACTTTAATAAAGTTACTTTTGATAAAGAAAAAGATATATCTTTTTCAAAAGTTTTACTTTAATAAAGTTAATCATTCTTTTGTCAATTTTGTTCTTTTCTTTTGTGCCGGCAAATTTTTGAGAGGATCAATCTTGAATAATGAACACGGAAATTCCTTAGTTCATCAAGGTAACTTTGATCATGTAGTCATTTAGTCTTTGTCTTTTGAACTTCTTCTTCAATGGCTGCATCGAGATCAATTCCATAGCAGTCATCTTCATTTTGATAGAAGTCAAAGTCTGCTTCTGAACTTTCTTCAGAAGAGGTTTCTTGAACTGAAGCTTTTGAGGCATTTTGGCAAGGGAAGCAATCTTTTCTGCCAAAATTGTCATATCTTCAGGATTTGTACATTGAGCAAGAAGAGTTAGGAGCCTATTCTTTTCAGTGAGAAAGTCAGCATTAGCCTCTTCTTGTAATTTTGATGAAATTTGTGGGAATTCTTTTTTCTTCTTTTGTTTGATCCAGGATTCAACTGCTTTGGGACAGCAATTTGTTTCATGGAATTTGGACCACCATTTTACTTTGAATCATCTAACAATTTTCTTTGGAGAATATTGTTCATTTGTATTTTGAGTAACATCATGATTTTGAACCATAAAGAAGTCCCAACAGAAAATCCATGAGACTTTAAAATTATGGGTAATTGAAATAAAATATTTTCTTGAGGCACTAAAAGATTTTTCCCCTCATTTTTGAAGTGGTTGAACCCTTGAAGAGCGAGATTGGATAAAATATTCTTTTCAAGTCCGAATTGATCAAACCAATTTTGAAACCATTTTGGAAAAGTTTTTTGACACGCTTGGTGAAAAAGAATGAACCAAGAGTGATTCACTGGTCTAATGTAAAAAATATGAAACCAGACATCTTGATAGTTAAGATAATTGAAATGAAAAGAAAAGTTGTCACCTTTAGATAGGTTCATTTTCTTTTCACTCCATGAAGGTTGACCCCAGTCATCGAGTGTCAACACTTTGCAGATTGAAATTTTTGAGAAGTCGATGTGTTTGGGATTTTGTTTATTTGGAGTGTGAGTTATGACAGTAGATCCAGTTTTGAGGAGGATCTTTTCATAAAACTCACGAGATTTTTGAAGAGTATATGGAAGAAATTGAAATGAAGGAGGAAAAATATTGAAAAGGCATTCATTGAGATCAGAAAATTTTTGAATCCAAGAAGGTTCCATAGTAAGAACGGTTTCAAGGAAATTTTTTGTGTAATATTGAAAGGAAGGTTTATTGATTTCTGGGAGCTTTCCAGAACTAATTTGAACGGCTTTATTGTAATTTGAAGGCTTTTTCGTATTTGGTTCAAAAACGGAAAACCTATTTGAAGAAAGGTTCTGGGTATTTGAGGAAGAATGTTTTGAATCAATGGTATTTTTGTTAGAATTTTGTATGTATTCTGAGATTGAAGAAGATGGTAGCTGAATTTTGTTCTTCTTCTTATTTTTTGAGGAGGAAACGGAGGCGGAAGAAGCTATATCTTCCAGAACTTTATTGTACCAATCTATTTTTGCTAACTTTTGAGGGTGCTCTTACATTCACTCGGAATCTCTTTGTTTAGACTGAAGAAACTCTCTTGTGAGGAAATCTGCAAAAACATTAGTTTTACCAGGTATATATAGTATTTTGAAATCGAAATAGGACAAAATAGCTTGCCACCAAGTAAAGATATACTTTGAGACAAGATTTTTGACATCTTTTTGAAGAACGTCTTTTGAGGCTTTACAGTCTGTTTTGAGGGTAAAACTTTTATTGATTAAATCATCTTGAAATTTTGAAACGCAAAGAACTATTGAAAGAATTTCTTTTTTGACTGTGGAATAGTTAATTTGAGTCCATCCAAACACCAGAATAGTATCGGACTAACTGTTCTTGACATGATCCTTTTGGAATCTGTTTCGATACTCCACCGAATCCTAAGTCTGGCGCATCAGTCTCAACAGTAAGTTCGGCATCAGGATCAATAAATGAAAGGCAAGGAATGCTTTTGACAGCTTTTTTGATATTTTGGACAGCTGTGGTACACTCATCCCCCCAAGGTTTTGGACATTTGTGTAGTCTTTTGAAAAGAGGAGCACAAAATAGTCTACAATCTTTAATAAAGTCGGAGACATAATTAATGCAACCAATGAATCTTTGAAAACTAGTTTTATCCAAAATTTGATCAGGAAATTTATCAATAAAATCTAAACTTCGCCGAATAGGAATAATAGTACTTTGAAAAATAGTATGACCAAGAAATCTTATTTTCGTTTGACCAAGAACAATTTTCTCAGCAGAAACTGCTAAACCATTATTTTTTGTAACATTAAAAAAAAATATCTAAATGTTTGAAATGTTGTTCTAAACTTTCAGAGTAGATTAAAACATCATCAATGTAAACAATAATAAAATTTTGATATGGATTGAAAATATCATTCATAATTTTTTGAAATTCGGAAGGAGCATTCTTGAGACCGAATGGCATAACATTCCATTCATATTGACCGAAAGGAACATTGAATGTGGTTTTATATATGTCTTCTTCTTTAATTTGAATCTGCCAAAAGCCAGACTTCATATCAAATTTTGAGAAGATAACAGCTTTGAATAGTCGATTCAAAAGATCTTTCTTTTGTGGAAGAGGATAGCGAATCCATTGAAGAGCAGAATTGAGAGGCTTGTAATTGATTACAAGTCTAGGAGCACCATGTTCTATCTCTGCTTGATTAAGCACATAGAATGCAGAACAACTCCAGGGCGATTTACTTGGACGGATTAACCGTTTTTGAAGTAAATCTTTGATTTCTTTTGTACAAAAATCAAGAAGTTCTCTATTCATCTGAATAGGCCTTGACTTTGAAAGAATATGAGATTCATGGAAATCAGAAGTATAAGGAAGAAAGACAATATGCTTCTTTCTATTCCAGAAAGCATTAGGAATAGTAGAACATATTTCGGTTTCAAATTTTTGAAGTAATTTGGAAATTTTTTCTTTATGAAAAGAATTTTGTAACTGATCCTCAATTCATTGAAATTTTATTTCTTCCTTGAGGAATAAAACATGCTGTTTTTTGAAATTAATATTATTAATAATTTGAGAAATAGAAGCTTCTTTAAGAGCATTAACATCTCTAAAAGAAGGTGGATTTGTAAATTCAAAAAATAATTCTTGACCAAAAATATTAGTAGTAAGTCCTTTTTCAGAATCTTGAAAATGATAAATTTGAACTATAAAAGGAGTACCAAGAATAACTTCTTGATCTAAATTTTTGACAAGATAGAAAATATTTTTAAAACAAATATTTGAATTACAAACATGAGCATTTGAAAGTTTATATTGAATATTCAATTTTTTGCCACTAGCGCCATAAAGACGTTCAGTAGTTTTTTCAAAGAATTTTGTAGAAATTAATCCTTCACGGATACAATTTTGATCGGCACCGGAATCAATTAAAACTCTAGTTGTTAATTTAAAACTTTTATTAACAACTATAGTCATATTGCAATACCATTTTTGAAGTTGAATTCGGTTAATAACATTAACCTTTTCTTCTTCGGTAAGAGGAATAGTAGGAAGAGGAGAAGAATTTTCTTCATCCTTAGGATGATCGAAATGAGCAATATATTGAAGATCTTTCTCAGACTCAGAATCAGAATCATGAGAATTTGAATTTTGACGAAAATCTGAAGTTTTTAAAATAACAACTTCAAATTTGATGTCTTTGACTTGATTTTGGAGATTGGCAATTTGAGACTTCATGTCTCTAATTTCTGATTTAAGATCAGAATTCGTGGATTTTGAAGAAGATTCTTTATGAAATTTAGAATAAACATCTTTCATACTGAAAGGTTGAGTGGGAGGTTTAGAACTTGAAGGAAACAACGTTGAAAATTTCTTTTTCAGTTGCGGATCTTGAATTTGTTCAATAATATCTTGAACTAATTCTTCTTCTTTAGTAAGAACATTTATAGTTTTACAACCACAAATATTTTTACTTTGAGTAGATTGAGATGAAGCAGACGAATTAGATTCATTATCAGAATCTTCCTGATTTTGATAAATATATTCTAATTCAGAATTTGAAGATTCATCAGAACTTGAATTGAGTAGATTGAGAAGCTCAAGCTTAACATCTTCATTAATTTGAAGATTGTTAATCTTTCCCTTCATAGGACATTTATTGGAATAATGTCCTTGCTGATGACATTTGTAACAAGTAACTTTGGAATTTTGGTTTTTTGAATGAAATTTTCTTTGAAATTTTTTCTGAAATCGATGTTGAGTAGAGGATTTTTGAAAAGGATAATCTTTCTTTTGAAATCTCTTTCTTCTAAAAGAAGAAAAATGTTTTTGCTTATTTTTTGAAGAAGGAGGAGTAATTTTTTCAAAACCATATTGTTCACAAAAAGATCCAAGCTCTTTCTTTGAACCAAATTGTTCAGTTTTGAGTTTGGCTTTGAGTTTGAGATCATTACAAAGAGAAAGTCCCTCTTTGTTAATATAGCTGATAATCTCACCAAAAGTAAGATTATGGAAAGGAATAGTTTCGTTATTTTGAGATCGAATAGAATTACGAACTTTTTCTGCAAAAAGTTTCGGAAGTCCAGAAATAAATCTTTCTTTCCAAAATTCATTATTGCAGTCATCTCGTATCATGACACGGGATAGAAAAATATCTTTGTACCAACGAAAATCATGGAGTTTAGGACATGAAATATTCATCAATACTTCAGATGATCTATCTTGGATAATTTGAGGAGTTCCAATAAAATGTTTGATTATGGAATAAACTAAAGTAGTGAAACAATCACTAACAGTGTTTCCATTTTCGATTTTGGTAGATTGAAGAATTTCTTGTCGGTTGTCATCAGAAAGATAGTTAATCTACCATCCTCTAAGCTGACCAGTAAATCCGACAATAAGATTGTTGCAGGCATAAAGAGTATCTATATTTCTGCTAGTATAAGCAGCCATACAGACAGACATTTTTTCCATAGTTTGAAGAATTTGAAACTCAGTCATCCGGTCGATATTCCATTCAATAATATCACTACCTGAATAAGTCTCAGAAAATTGTTGAAAAGTTTTTTCTTCAAGAAGAAGATCAGGATGAGAAGGTCTTGGATAAAAAATTGGAAGATTTGATCGAGAAATTTTTTTTAATTTATTTATTTGAAGAGGTTCTTCGTCAATAAATTGATTTTCAAGATTTTCAAATAAATCTACAGTATTAATTTTTTTTAAAGAGAGCTTAATTTAGAAAATTATTTGGTAAGTTCTTCAAAATTTTTTGAATCAGTACTCAAATCTTTTCCTAAATTTGGAGAAAGATTTGATTCAATAGGTTTGAAAAGAAGTTGAACATGTTTCTTTTCTTCAACTTTAGATTTTGAAGGAGCTCTGTAATTTGTTTTTAAACTTTCAAAATTTTGTGAAATTTTTTCATTTTGAGCAGAATATTCTTCAATTCTGGAAAGTTGAGAACAAACAGAGTTTAAAACAATATTTGTAAAATTATTTTGTACTTGAATATTTTTAATATCATTAACTTTTGCAGGACTATTTAAACTTCTTTCATCTGCAACTTGTTTGAAAGGAGAAGCTATAACTTCAGTTGATCCATAAGGTAAAATAATTTCTTGCATAGGAGGATGCTCTGATTGAACTACCTCTCTAGAAGAAAGAGTCCAAGTTTTTTTTGAACGATTTGTTTGAATTGAATGGGTTTTTCTAGAAATTCTTTTTCCAAAAACTTTAAAATTAACCAATTTATAAAAGCTAATATCTTCTGGAAATTCAAAAAATTCATCCCAGTAAGATTCAAGGTCTTCTTTTGAAAACATTTGACGAAATTTTTTTCTAAAAGCTTTAACAGCAGGAGTTTGATCATTTTTGAATTCAACTCTTCTATCAATAATAGAAGAAATAACATTCAATTGCCTTTTGAATTTATCACTTGAAGGGGGAGGTAACATATCAGAATCAGTAGGAGATTGAGGATTTGAAGAATTAGAAGAATATTCAGATTCTTCTTTGTTTTCAAAATATTGAGGCTTAGGAATTTGAGGATTAAAATTGACGTTTCGAAGTTTGGAAAAGGAATTCCTTCTTCTTTGAAGAGGAATTTCAGGAGATTCTTTTGATTCAAAAGTAGATTTGGATGAAGTAGATCTAGTTAGTTTCTCAAAACTAACTCTAACACTTCCATCAGGAAATTGAGTAATTCTTTGAGGATTACTTCGAATAGGATTTGAAATAGGATTTTGAATATCATGGAAATCCCATGATAATTCTTTTTCTTGAAGATTCCAAGGAATTCTCTTAGGAATCATAACGTTTGAATGGAGTGGATTGATTTCAACCAAAAGACTTTCATCTTTAGGTGAAGATCTAAGAGCACGAATATTGAGTTGAGTATTGAGAAGCTTATAATATACTCTGTATATCAAAGCAAAGGCTTTTGAACGATCATCAACTTCAAAATTCTTAGTCTGAATTTTTAAGTTGAGTGCATTGAGAATAGCTCCATCTTGGAGACTAATTGAAAAATTGGGATAACAATTTGAAAATACTGGACCACTTTCGAGATTAGACTCAATCATGGACAGTAAAGAATGTTCAAACTTTAAGAGTCTTTTGTCTCTTAAGGTTATACAAACAGGGATATCTAGACCAAGTCTAAATAATGGTTTGACAGCAATTTGAACAAGACCGATATGAATATATTGAAATTTCTTCCTGTGCTCAAGAATGGCTTCCTTTGAGAGTAAATTGAAAGAAGTAATCTGTTCTTTAATAGGAACAGTTTTCTCCATAGTTTTGATAACATAATTTTGAGTAAAATCAAATTTTCCTATTTCATAGATAGAATTCTTTTCTACCTTTGGAATAGTCCAATTTTGAAGAGTTTGTTCAACTTTTACAATCTGTAATTCTTTTGAATTAATATCACTAGAAATATTTGAAGAACTAGAAGTAGTTTTATCAATTTCTTCATTATTTTCTTGAAAATATTTTGACATATTATTATTTTCTTTTGAAGTACTACCTTTACTAAACCAATTAGACATAAAAGACATTTTTGAATAATGCAAGAAAATAGTAATCTTACCACTGTAGACACAATGCTACAGGTTAGACTGATGATATGCAAAGCCTACAAACGGGACCACCTAACGCCTACCCCGGCTCAACGGCTGACCAACGTCTATTCAGCAGACATCCATGCTCACATCGGGTTCACCCTTGACACAATAAGAACAGTAGTTTGATGTAACTATTGATGTTGTATACCTCGATGAATTCTAACTAAATGATATGACTGGATGCAAACGAAACGAGGCAAACAATCAATATTTATGCTAAATGACGCAAGAATAGTCCACATACATGCAAACCGAGACAAACATGTCCATGCACACAAAATGATTCAAAAATGTCAAATGCACGCAAAACAATGAAACGACCCTAAATGAATCCGACATGAAAGATCAGACAGACAAAACCAAGTTAGTTGACTTAGGGACGTAAGTAACTAACTAGGTGACAGATGTTATGCCGTAGGGTGTGCAATGAAAGAGCATAGGTGACATGGTGGTTTGAAATAGGTGACATGGTTCCTTGATGTCGTGACATGGTGAGTGAAGTTGCATTCAATCCAATTTTGATGCAAAGTCAACCAAATGAGCATTCTAATGGCCTCAATGTGTTCATGAGTGTGTGCTCGATGTGTGTAATCAATTAAATGGGAGAAATATTGATGTTCGATGGTGTGCATGGAAGATTAACACAATTCAAAATGCAATCAAACCATGGAAAATCCATCAAATACAATCCAACAGCTAAATCCTATCCCAAACCACAACAAAAACGTATCAAAAATCAAGGAATAGGTCCAAAACGTGAAGAACCCTAACTTACGAAGTGTTGAGCAATTTTTATAAAATTTATAAAAAAATTCATGTAAAGCACCAAGTATAAACATCCTAAGCTTCAAACTAAACAAGTAGTATGAATGAATTATGTATTGCATCAGGTATTGGCAAAAATTCCCAAAAATTTCAAGAGAAAAAAATTAGGATTTTGTTAATTACCTTTGATTTTTCAGAGAAGATGTAATGAGGATGATGCATTTGAATCTTGACATGGGTGGGGAGGATTTTGATAATTAGGGGTTTTTAATTACCCTTGATGAATTACAAAAAAAATAGGGTTTTGTTAATTACATTTGATGAATTTAGTCACAAATTTGATATGGGTGGAGAGAATTTTGGAAGAAATCGTGAAAAAAATGAGAAGGGATTTGAATTTTTGGAATTCTAACTGTTCAGGTAAGTATTCAGAAAAGGATCCTGTCGATTGTAGGGCCGGAGTCTCTACTTTTAGCGCTTGAGCGATGGGTCAGCGCCAGGTAAGCGAAATCATATTGATAAAAAGAGCCCTTTTTGCTCAAAATTTATAATTTTAGCACTCTTTCATGAATTTGTAAATCTAACTTCATGGCACGCAATCCAACATATATAATATCTCAAAAATGTAATTGATCAAATGTACACGTAAAATCAATGAACAAAAAAACTTTCCCAGACATGCAATTCAAATCTAAATGGAGTAAATTATAGAAGTTACCCATGCATGAAAAGTGACAATAATTCTTTGTAAGCAAGACTCCAAATCTTAAATTTGTGAAAAGAGACATGCAAAAAATCATTGATGAACGAGTGTATCTCTCTAATAGTGATAGTCAAACCCAGAACAACTAGGGCCTGTTTAAATAATGAAGCTCATCTTTTTATGTATATATATTTCTCCCTCTAAGTTTATGCATACACAAATTTTTTTATGTTTATTTATTTTTTTATTTTTCACATCTAATATGTAGACTCTTCTCCATTAAGCAACTAGATGACCCTTGTAACGAGTTGTTGGCCGATAACTCCAAGTTAAATGACCATATGATATCTGGTTATGAGAAATCCCTCACATTTAATTGCTTGAGTCAAACAAACTCCAAAGAAGAGTATAAGATGAATCAATATATCTATTTTTGGAATATACTAGAACTTAAGGTCAACTAGTTAAAGGTTAAATCATGTTCAAGGTCAACTCACCATACAAATGACTATCATCCCAAATATCACACATGCAGTCAAGACTCGCGACATGATTTTAGTGTGTGCAGTATAGATGGTACATGAAGAAATCTATATTAAGTACTCCACATAAGACCTAAACAAAGTAATGAAAACTATGCTATAGTTCATCAGTTGTACGCATACTTGGTCACAATAAGCATGTTCAGAGTAAATTAAATATTGTGCTGTAGTTTCAAAAATCCTTTTGATTGTTATTATTGTTGTTTTTAATAAAAGAAACAAACAAAGCTAAATGAAATATACAATGAATGAGATGCTTTATGGACTCAATGAAGTTTAACATGCATGCACCTAAATACCTACTCATTGATGTACACAAATGCTCTCACCTTGAAGAGCAACGATATCAACATCACCATTTAGAGCATCCCTATGACCATAAAGATCACTCTTTTTGACCCAAATGTTTATAGAATCAGAATTAATTCTAGATAACTGTATCATTAAATCGGTCAAGTGACTAACCTGATTAGTAAAGAAGTCAACCAGCTAGATATATTCCGACTTCTATTCCCATTCAAAAGTTAGTGACATCTATGCCTACATGGTTGCTGATATTGATTTCTTAGCTAGTTGGTCCTACGATGTCTAGTAGGCATTTGTCCTAAGATACCTTTGTTTTTGGGTTTAGGATTTGCAACATACTTAGGCTGGTTGATGATGGAGATAAAAGTGATCTTGGAAGTACTAGCAATAATATGATTACTCTACTTATATCCTAAATCTTCCATGTTCCTAGCAGGCTTGTTCAACCCAAAAAGATTGTCAAGTAACTGCGATCCACTCGAGAAGGAATGAAGTTGAATATTTATTTCTCAATGTTGATTGCTAGGGTTCTCATTGACTAATCTTAAATAGCTAAGGTTTTTGGTAGACTCCTAAAGGTTTTCTCTCTAGCTCAAGTTCATTAACCTTCTTAAACACAACTTTATTCATCTTCTTTATTTTAAGACTTTTCTCAAATAACTAATTATACGTCCCACGAATCTTAATATCATTCTCAGATTTTTCCTAAAAACCCTTACTATGTTCTAAGCTCTTGTCGTTCTCACTTTTTTTTATTGGATTCACTCATAAAAATAAAAGCAAATGCCGTATAGTTATGACCCTAAGAATCTGACATCTCACTTTGATTGTCCGAGTTAGAATCATCATTAGTGAGAGTCGCATTCATAGCTTTACCTTAGGTTTTCTTATAAATAGGGCATTTAGCTCTAATTTGATCGAATCCTTGACACTTAAGACATTTAAACTCTTGTGATTTCTTCCTACCAGCCTTAGAATCTTTCTTCTCTCGAGTATCATTCGTAAATTTGCTAGAGCCACCCTTCTATTTATCTTGAGATTGCTTATTATTCCTAAAAGCTTTTCAAAATTTCTTGACAACGTAAGCTATCTCCTCATCATTCAGAATCTCATGGTCTGAGGTGTCATCATATCCTTCCCGAATAGTGTTTAAGGCTATCGATTTTTCTTTCTTAGAATAAGATATGGTTAGTTCATAAGTTTTGTGAGATCCAACTAATTTTTCTATCTTAGTCGTATCTAAATCATAGCTCTCCTCGATAGCCGTTTATTTTAGGTCTAAATGTCTCGGGTAAGGATCTAATGACTTTTTTCACAATTTTTGTTTCAAGGATTTTCTAACCTAGGTTGAAGTTAGAGTTTACTAGATCATTTAACTTCGCATAGAATTGATCGAATGATTCATCATCCTTCATTCTTAATATCTTCAAACCTCTTAGTCAACATTTGTAGTTTTCAGGCCTTAACTATCTTTGTACCCTCATGTGTGGTTTCTAGAATATTTCAAACTTCTTTTATAGTCTCACACGTAGATACTCTTCTAAACTCTTCGGAGGACATAGCCATAAATAGAGCATGAAGCCCTTTTGCTATTCCAATTACACTCAACTAGGTCATCTTAATCTAAAGGAAAATGTCCATAAGGGTAACTACATCGAAAATAGTAGTAGAAGGCCAATGTCCAACCTTTCTCAAAACACACCCAGATTCACTTATCCATNACCCAACTAACACCTGGAGGGGGTGTCAATAGGCAATTAATGTGGAATTTAAATTTATCAAATATTAAAAGCAACAAGTCACAATTAATAATTATTCTAGATGAGTTCGCTTGCAAATCTAACAAATGTTGAATTATCGTAGTTTGTAATTTGCATAAAGTAAAGATCATCGACAAATTGATGACGGAGAAAAATCCTCTACAAGATCAAAAAAACTTTGGGTCCAAGCCAGTAATATCTACTATAAACGATAAAACTTGCATACGGTCTGCAGTCGACTAAACCTTAGTACTCTCATACTTCCTATCTGTAATTACAAAGAAACTCCATGGACTACGTGCTCTAGCACCAACTCCAAAGTTGCTCCAGAACTCTGGAATCATCTATCTCCTGTGGATCTCGAAGAATGAACTCATTCATCTCTATCTAGAACTCCGACTACCTTCCATGATCTTTAGAACTCTAACATGTTATATCGAAGTGGGTGTTTTTGGTGTTTTGATATGATAGATTTGATGTTTTCTTTGCTCGGTTGAATCAAGATAAATTATGGATTGATGTAGGATCTTGAAAGAATGTTATCTCATGTAGAAATATGTTCAACCCACATTTTTCACGAAGTGGGGCTTGGGTATTTATAGTTTAGTGGTTTTGGGGTAGTATACAGTAGGTAGAACTTCTGAAAAATGTGAACTAGGGTTCCCACGATAACACCGCTACTCGAACGCCAGACGAGTGATAGCTTTTCAGTTTTGAATGCTCAAGCATCATCACGGCGGTAGACTAGTATAATTGCGGCAACTTTTTCTCTTTGTTCCATACTCGAAATCCAATTACTCCTAGTTGATGAATATAACCTCCCATTTGACTCTTTAACTTTTAAAACTCTTTTATAACTATAATTTTGTCTAAAGATTACCAATAACTTTAAAACCTAACACTCTTAAATTTGTCCACAAATTGAAAGAGAGGAGAAGAACATCGCACTCAATTAAAGTCAATTATGATTTGTCCAAAAGTGATTGTCCAGAAAATTTTCAAACTAATAGTTTCCATTTTTAAATGCGGAAATTGTTATAGTAAATATATGGCAAAAACATGCAAAAAAAAAAAAGCAAAAAAAAGCAAAAAAAAAAAAGAGAGAGAGAGAGAGAAAATAAGAATTAAATATGATTTGAAAAATTGTCGACAATTGCAAAAAAAAAAAAAAGAAAAGGGTGAATCACTTCAATAATCAAAATGTCAATTACAAAATTTTTCTCAACCATGGATAGGGTTTTATGGAGTTTTTCTTCTTCTACTACTACTGTTCAACAATGGAGCATGACAAGTGATAATCAAGACTCTTCCGTTCAAACTTGAAACCGGGTTAGTTCCTACATTCTTTGTTTTCCTTTAAATGAATAGTACTAGATGGTCGACAAGATTTTAACTTTGTTTTCATTTTCAAATGATTGATTAGTACATGGACGTGGGAGAAAATGATGAAGCACGGCTATTCTACTATTTCATTGAGTCCGAAGACAATCCTAGCATAAACCCTCTTTTGCTTTGGATGACTGGTTGACCCGGTTGCTCTGGTTTATATGACATCGTTTATGATATTGGTAATCTCTCTACATAAATAATATATATTTTCACACACACACACACACACACACACATTATTCTGTCTATGTATACATAATATATAGATATGTACATGCGTTCTGATGTTCCTACAAGAGGCAGTGAGTGGGAAACATGTTGGAGCCTAATGCTTGTGTTTCGTGGTTTATTGATTTGTTTGTTTAAATTGACATACTTGATATCTTAATAATGAACTCAAAAGAAATTAGTAGATTACTTTTTGTACACCATATTGAATTAAGCGAGACACGATCAGAGATGATATGATTAACGTGAATTATGTACTGTTCTAATAGAGCTCTTAGTGATACATGGTACTGAAAAAACGTATGAGTATTTTTAACATAAAAGATATTACAATTTTTTTATTTTTTAAATGGTTTTTCTTATTTATACGTAAATTTACTCAAAAGTGACTACTCACTTTAAGTATTTTGACTTAAAAATTAATTTTTCTTTTAAGTGATTTTTTAGTTATAAATTATTTTTTAGTTACATGTAATTTTCTTACTTGAAAGTAAATTTACTCAAAAAAGTAAGTTTTTACTCAATTTTTTTGTGAAGAATTCGCCGTGCCGTGATATACTGGAGCCATTCATAATATAATGAAAAATGGACACAAATTTTTTAATCTTGATTAATATGGAATAACGAGTTTGTAATGTTTAACTGTACTTCGATCATAATAAATTAGATAATATAAAAAATGTCAGTATACATCAAAATAAAAATAAAACTTATTGAGAAAAAAGTAATGCCAACATATATTTAGTGTGTGGATGAGACGAGTATAATGACAATTATATTCAAATTTTGGATAAAAAAAAACATATCAAGAAAGAAAATTTAACTAAACATTAAAAGATAAATATGATGATATGTTAGTGGAAATCAGTTCTACGTTGTTAAAGTATGACCCAAATTTCACAAGGTATTTGTGGATTAGTTGAAGTGGGCCTTGAAAAGGTCAAAATATGAACTAAGAAGTGATTTAACCACAATCATGTTAGCTGCTTGACAAGTTTCTGTTCGAGCGTGCAAAACAGGGAGTTGGGACCTTTTGGCGCTAGCTTGCCGCTCGCTTCCCATCAACGTGGTGCTCGAGTGGTGGTGGCATCCGGCCCACTATCCATTTCGATTTTTGGCATGTTTTTTATGGTCTTTCCATCTTTAGGACTATTGTTAGTTTTGACATGTATCCTATATATAGTTGGTTCTGCTATACAAATTAGAAATGTTAAAAAATATTGTAAACATAATATCTTTATATTCTTTCTTCATATTATAGTGAATTCTCATTTCTTCTTCCAAATTTCTTGTGTTATGATCTTTAATTCATATTGTGCACTATAATCTCATTTTTAATTCCTAACAAATGGTATCAAAGTTTAAAGCAATTTGTTTAAGGTTTATTTTTATTTTTATTTATTTATTTATTTTTTTGTGATGACAATCATGAAGTATGATATTCTGCTTTTAGATCGCATCACTAAATTTTCGTTATAACGAGTGAAGATGGAAGCAATGCTTACTCAGATGGATTTGAATGGTATTTTGTTGGGTTTTGATAATATGCCCACAAATTGGACTCTAGATGAGAAATGACGGAAGGATTGTAATGCCCTGTCACATATTCATCTTCATATTTTAAATCATATTTTTCAGGACATTTTGAAGGAGAAAATTACAGTTGCATTATGGGTGAGGTTGGATCAATTTTGAAGGAGCAATTATGCATGAAGAAAATTACAGTTGCATTATGGGTGAGGTTGGAGCAATTACAGTTGCATTACAGTTGCTATTGAATTTGAAATAGCGTCTGTGTTCTCATCGTATGATAGAAAGTATATATTTAGAAAGTCACGTTGTTGTTTCTAAAGAAATTGTCGTTGATTTAGAAATCATAGAGGTTAAGTATGATTATGAGGATTTTGGGTTTATGTATATCTTTTAGAGATACGATCTTATATAGTCGTGATACTCTCATCATTGAAAAAGTTTATGATGCTCTATTTTCAAAGGGGAGATGAAGTATCTTGTTGAATATGAAACTCATCGAGATGGCCTTGTTGTTGATAATGGTTATGTAAGGGGCATATCGATGTCTACATTCAGTAATCAAATTTATAAGTATTGCAATAAGAAGGGGTACTTAATGAAAGATTGCAGAATAAGAAAAAATGCATGCAAATCAGAAGGGAGAGCAACCAAAAACTTCAATTGAAGCCGATATTGTAGGAAATTGCTACAATGTTAGAGAACTTTTGATTATTTTTTACGGCGACTTAAACCTTGTCGGGAATTGGATTCTTGATATAACTTGCACTTTTCATAAATATCCCAATCAAGATTTATTTTCAATATATGAAACAATTTCAAAAGGTGTTGTGGTAATGGGTAATAATGCACCTTGTAAAATAGTTGGTTTGGAAGAGTCAGAATTAAGATATCTGAAGGCAGTAACATGAGTTATCTCTCGACATATATAAGTTGTGTAACACATGGCCATATTTTCGAGTAATTTTGATATTATGTAAGTCCATCAAGATTCAATTCGACGATATCGTTGCCTATATAGGAAATTTGTGGTTTCTTCTTTTCCACATACAACAAATCAGGATAAGAAGGATGATAACAAAAATTTGGAAGTTCAGAGTTTTGACTTTCAATTTATTGATATGAGATGGTTCTTTCAATAAATTGAGCTTCAAATTCTTCTAAAATATCAATAGTACTGATATTTTTTAATGTTCCTAATTTGGACACTGCATTAGCGAGTTCTTGTAAAATACTTGATTCTGTAGACAAAGAGTCTTTTCTTAGCTCAGGAGCTAATTTTGAATCAATAGGTTTAAAAATTGTATTAAGAGATCTTTTCTCATCTTTTTTGGATGAGGAGGCTTCAAACCTGAATTGGCTTCTATTCTAGATAATTGAGAACACATTGATTGAAGAACAATATTTGTATAATTGTTTTGCGATTGAATATATTTGATATCCTTAGCTGTGGTACTAGATTCTTCTAATCTATCTACAGGAATTTGCTTGAGAGGTGATGCAATAATTTCAGTATTTTCATGAGAAACAACTATTTCTTGCACGATGGATGTTCAGATTGAAAACTTTGTCCAGAAAGATTTTCCATGTTTTCTTATTAACATATGTATTTTGAATAGATTTAATTTTAGCAATTTTCTTGTAAAAAACTTTGAAATGTACCCACTCATAAAAACTTAAAGTTTCAATTTCAGTTTTTAAAAACATTTGTCTAAGAGTATGATGAAAATTTTTGACAGAAGGAGTTTGATCGGTTTTGAACTCAGTATTTCTATCAATTGTAGAAATGATGACATTACACTGACAATCCAATTGCTTAGATGGATTTGGCAGCATATATGACATAATAGGAGAATTGGGGTTGTTTTGATTCATTGTCTTTACTAGTTGTATATTAAGTTTTTGGAATAGTAAGTGTAAAATCGACTACTTTCACTTTATCAAAAGAAGTTGAAAATTTGATAATTGAAAACGATTTTCAAATTTGGTCTCAGACATAGAAGAACAGGACCTTCATAGATTATTAGATGTCGATTCGTCATCAAAAATCATCTTAACAAGTCCATCTGGAAAGGAAATAATTTGATTTGGAATTGTTCAAACATGAGCAGAAATTGGGTTTTAAGCGTTTTCAAAATCCCATTCATGTCCTCTAGATTGAAGATTCCATGGTATCCTTTTCAGAATCACGGTATTAGAATGAAGAGGATTTACCTCCATTAGAAGACTTTCGTGAAGAGCTAGATGACTGAGTTGAGTGTTCATGAGCTTGTAATATATACGATATATTATAGCAAATGCTTTGGAACAATCGTCAAAATTGAGATTTTTTGTTTGAATTTGAAGAGTAAGGGCATTAAGAATAGCTCTATCATTAAGATTGATAGTGAACTTTCAGAATAAATTAGAACATCATCAATGTAAACAATAATAAAATTTTGATATGGATTGAAAATAAAGTGCTTGAAATGTTGTTCTAAACTTTCAGAATAGATTAGAACATCATCAATGTAAACAAGCATAAAATTTTGATATGGATTGAAAATATTATTCATAATTTTTTTTTTAATTCAGATGGATCATTTTTAGGTCGTATGGCATGACTTCCATTCATAGTGTCCAAATGGAACATTGAAAGTAGTTTTGCATTTATCTTCTTATTTGATTTGAATATGTCAGAAACTAGATTTCATATCAAATTTGGAGAAGATAATGGATTTGAGTAACCTATTTAACACATCTTTCTTTTGGGGGTAATGGATATCAAATCCATCGAAGAGCTTTATTCATAGGTTTATAATTAACGAGTCCAAGAGCACCTCGTTCAATTTTAGCAGAATTATTAACATAGAAGGCAGAGCTGCTCCATGGAGATTTATTCTCACAAATTAATCCTTTTCAACTAAATCAGTAATATCTTTGACACAATAATCAAATAATTCCATGTTCACCTAAATGGCACAAGATTTAGTATGAATAATTGATTCATGAAACTCGGTATCGTAAAGAATAGAGACAATATGTTTCTTTCTATTCCATAAAACATTAGGAATAGTAGAACATATTTCATCTTCAATTTGTTTTTGAAAGAATTAAATTTTTTATTTTATTAGAATTTTCAATTCTTTGGAACTTAGTTTCCTCTTTGAAAAATTGATTTTTTCTTTTTCTTGAAATTAATATTATTAATGATTTTTTAAAGAGATTCTTGTTTCAAAGAATTAAAATCCTTATAAGATGGAGGATTTGTGAATTTGAAAAATTTTTCTTGACAAAAAATGTTGGTTGTTAAACTTTTTGAGCTGCTTGAAAATGTTAAATTTGAATAATGAAAAGAGTATCAGATATGACTTCTTAGTCTAAGTATTTCAATAAATAGAAGATATTTTTAAAATAGATATCGGAATTACATGTACTTTTGAAAGTTTGCTAAGTTTTTACCATTAGCACTGACTGCACATATTCGAAGCCATATTATTAAGCTTTTGTCATTTTATTATTGCATTTTATTTAACTTAGGCTAATTTCATCTAATTTCAGTTTTGGACCCATTTCTAAGCAATTGGAAAAGAAAGAAGGATACATTGGCCAATTAATGAAATTTTGGGGACTAATATGCATTTGAGTAAAAGTTAAAGCATTACAATTGAAGTAATTTGAACTGGAGGACCAAGATAGAAGAAAGAATGAAAAAAAGGTTGAAAAGAAAATTTGCGAAAGTTTTATAACTGGGAAGCTGTCTAGTTATATTTGTTGTGCGGCCCTCCGACCCTCAACCGAATTAATAAGGGCCATTTTCTAAATCTGGGCAGCTGCCCAATTTTCTACTTGGCGCTCGCCTAAGCTAAATCGGGGAAATTTTTCTGGTTTCCTAATTTGAATGTACTCTTATGAAAACGAATCTTGGAGTGTCTTTTAAAACCCTAGGGCCGTAAAAAAAATAAAATCCGCATTACAACATTTTTGGAAGAACTTTTGGAGGAGAGAACAAGTGAAGAATACGAAAATTGAAGCTAAGAACATGTGAATAAATTCAAGAATCATATTGGGTGATCTCAATTCTTCAATATGTGTTTTCTTCTTCATAACATGTTAGACTAGATTTATTTGTGCTAAAAGAACGATGAACAATGTAATATGATTTTGCTTTCTTAGTTTTACATTCTTGACAATAAAAATACGTTTTAGATATTTGAATGATTTATAAGATATTGTTTTCTCCGTAATTATTGTGCATGTAATTGTGTGAGTGTAGTGGCTTATTTCATGTGTCCGAAAGAAGTGAAATATATTCAACATATATAAATTGTCATAGGGTCCGATAGGGGATAAAAATATACTGCTATGCCACGTGTGAATCTTTAAGTGTTCATAAAAAAACTCATGCATTCTTGTATTTTTGTATTCGTCATAGAGATATAGTCGGGTCATATATGAGAATATGTTTGACATTTCTCAAGAGAGAGTGTTGAATAATTTAGGAACATTGATTCGTCAATATTTCACCGTGTTGTCAAAGTGTAGAATTGAGTTTAAAAAGAATTGTTACATATGGATTCATGATCCTAGTGCATTCATTGTAAATTCAAACTCTCCAACTTACATTTAACGCATTTAATTTAGTTAAATCATTTTTATCCAAATACTTAGCATTGTTTTAGTTATAATTTCATCACAATAAAACATCACTTTATTCTAGATTCGGTTAAGGTTAAAGCAATAAGAATTGAACTAATCAATATTCGTAGGTGATACTCGGACTCAAAAATTCAACTTTATTATTTGTTAACGAACCGTACACTTGCGACGATTTTAATCCGAAATATATTTTTATGATGAATGCGGACATACAAGAATGCATGAGTTTTTGTAAGCACTTAAAGATTCACATAGTGTATAGTGGTATATTTATATCCCATATAGTACCTTATGATGATTTATATCGCATCGAACTTATTTCCCTTCTTTCGAATATATGAAATAAGCCACCATATTCACACAATTACGCATACAATAATTATGGAGAAAAGAAATTCTTATAAATCATTCAAACATTCCAAAAACGTGTTTCGATGTCAAAGAAGTAAAACTAAAATTTAAAAATCATATTACATAGTTCATTTAACCTTAATACAGAATTAACCTAGTCTAGTATGATAGAAAGAAGAAAATCAGAAAAATAATGAAGAAACGATATCACCAATTGAATTCTTGACTTTAATCTTCGCTTCGTAGTGTTGTTTTTCGAGCTATTGCTCTTTTTTCTTCTTTCAAAAATCTTATGCATTTGTTTTTTAGGTCAAAAGGAGGTCCACCCCTGTGTTCTAGTCGAGTTTGGTATATGTAGGATGCCTAAAATTTGTTACTTAAAAAAGGAAACAAAATCCCTCAAAAAGTTTGTAGTATGCGGTTGCATAGTACATTTATAAGCGGTCGCATAGAAGGATGTCCAATCATCAATTTTGGCCCTAGAATACATAATGTGGTCGCATCAAATTAGACCTATGCGGCCGCATAGGTATTCATTTGTTCCTATCGTACAATTTTCAGTATTTTGGTCATATATTTTTCTCCCGATATTTGATTGAGTTGATTCAAAATGAGTTGAAAAGATAAACCAAAAGGATACAAATCTCTTAGAATATAATTTTTTTTAATTCGAACATTTCCTATGCCAAAAATGAGTCTTACACTGAGATTGAAAATTTGAAGCATAATTTTTTCGGCTGGAAATTGATATGTGATAGTAGTTGGACTATATTTCATCCCTTCGGTTAATTTTCTAATCCAATCAATGCTTAAAGCTCTTAAAGCTTCATCGCGAGGTTTGTTGTAACTTTTGAGTATTTTCATTTTAGTCCCCAACTTTGTATTTGATATAATTGAACCATTTTCTGCTATCTTTGTACTCTTTTCTCCCATTCTTCATCAAATATTGAATTTTAACTACAAAATGAAATATAACACATGTTGGGTAGTATTTTATCCTAATAACAATAAAATATCATCATTTATGACCTCGAATAAGTGTAGATAACAACAGAATAATGTATTTATTCTGTCAAGCTGTATTATGAATTTGTAAGGGACAGAAAGTAGACGTGAATCACTTAATAATCAAATGGTGTTTGATATTACATCAAAATTCTGCAGGCCAACGTAGCTTTATTCACTAATCTGAAGATTATAAGGTAATTTTATAATTAACTTCATTATAAACCCAATTATGGTGCCTTAAACCTTCAACGTTGGAGCAGCACACAATCTTGTTTTTCAAAGTTTAGATAATTTGCGTGGATCTTAAGGGTCTACTTCCACGAATTAATTGTATAATAGGAAAGGTGACAATAAGGTTGATATTTTGAGGTAAAATTTCAAGTTTTAATAATGTCAAGGTCCATAATTAAACTAAGATGAGCCGTTTGATCAAATTAAAATTCAAACGAACATATGAAATTTGATATTAATCTGCTTAGACGAGCCACCATCTTACTAGGCATAAGTGTTTCTTTGAGAATTTGAAGAAAAAAATGATTTTTTTTTGGAG
>CAIGRB010038328.1:56599-68796 GCA_903798255.1 Fraxinus quadrangulata
AATATCAATATTGAATTGCTAAAAAAGTTAACAACAAAACAAGGGACTTTATACTTATTAATATCCTCATATATATGTTCCATTCCATCGGAGATTCGGCGAATGAGAAAGGAAATACAAATTAACACAAAAAGTTGTACACGATGGAAATAAAATTACAGACTAAATGAGACATTTTAGTTGTATCCTTCTGGCTTGTAAGCAATGAAACTAATGCATTGCACTTGACGCACGTTGTCGAATCCAATGATCCTAACAAAGGCACTGGGGTATTCCTTGACGCACAAGTCCAACTCGTTCAACACCTGCACCGCGTCTGTGCATCCGTACATGGGTAACTTCCACATAACCCAGTATCGTCCATCGTAATATCCTGGAGACCTGTTGTTCTCACGGTATACGAATCCGTGCTGCAAATATCACACCAACATAGTTTTCAAGGTCAAATTGATGAATATACTAAATGTTTGGCACATACTTTACACTGTAAAATACTGGACATAATTAGATATGTCAATTTATTAATTATCTTGTCCAGTATTGTCCAGTGGAGTTGAATAAAGAATATTTTATGGTATTGACCTCCAACTCGAATTCAAGGCAAGGAATCCATTTCGATCGGAGAAGGTATTCGACTTCCATTTCGAACAGGTCGATCCCCGTTGCGCAGCGGCAAACACTAGTCGGGGCGGCAAAACATTCGCAAACAAAAGAACATGCAAAATGATGAAAAATATCTAACAGTTTTGACTAGTGAATTATTTTAGAATATGTGGTTAAAAATTTTTGGGTTTACGTGTAAAATATTTTATTTTGTGAATATATGGTTAAAAATGAGTATGTAGGAGAAAAATGTTTGAAAGAATGAGAGACAAATATGGACTGGATTTCTTGTTTCAGAATGTGCAATTTCATTTATGGTTGTGTTCCCTCGTTATTCAAGTGTTGTGTCTATATATATGAAACGAAAATGATATGAAACATAATCTATGAAAGCTATTTGCAAGGAGTCCTCAAAGACCCACATAAACTAATAGGGAGTAAAATATCACTTTTAGGACATCAAACGTGTTCAAGCCTTCATTTTTAAAATTTTTTGATATCTTCATATTTGGCGTTTTGGTCCTAGTTCTTGGATTCATGCTTCAATTTATTTTGGTTTTTTTCCATCTCCTACTCTTTCAAGATTTTCCAAAAATTCACATAAATTTATGGGAAGAGATTACCAATATCATAACAACGCCAAATAAACTAGAGTAACCAATTCCACCAGTCATCCAAAGCAAAAGACGGTTCGTGTTAGGATTTTTTTCGAACTCAATGAAATAGTAGAATAGTTGTACTTTCTCATTTTTTCCCACAACAATATATATATCGATCATTTTAAACATGAAAACAAAGTTATAATCAACTGTCTAGCACTATGGACAACAATGAATACAAAGAATGAAGAACTAACCCGGTTTCGAGTTTGAATGGAAGAGTACCCGAATAATCCGGAAGAGACTTGATTATTGCTTGTGGTGCTCCATTGTTGAAGAGTAGTAGTAGTAGTAGTCCATACAACCCTAACCAATTCATTATAATCAACACCAAGAAATTTAACTGCTGAATAATGTATTTAGTCTGACAACCTGTATCGAATTTATAAGGGACATAAAGTAGACCTGTTTTAACTTTGACATTTAACTTTGTTTTCATGTTTAAAATGATTGATAGATATATTGGTGTGGGAAAAAATGAAGTACAACTATTCTATTATTTCATTGAGTCCCAAAACAATCCTAACACGGACCCTCTTTTGCTTTGGATAATTGGTGGATCTGGTTGCTTTATTTTATTTGGCGTCATTTATAATACTGGTAATCTCTTCCTACAAATATATGTGAATTTTTGGAAAATCTTGAAAGAGTAGGAGATGTTAAAAACAAAAACAAATTGAAGCATGGATCCAAGAACTAGGACCAAAAAACCCAAAAAATGAAGACATCAAAAAATCTAAAAAATGGAGGCTTGAACACTTTTAAATTTGAATGTCCTAAAAGCGATATTTTACTCCCTATTAGTTTATGAGGTTCTTTGAGAACTTCCTGCAAATAGCTTCGTAGATTAATTAGCATTTTACCCGGTTTGAGTTTGAGTAAAGCACAATGAAAACCCGATAAATGGATAATGTGATTTTGGAAATTCTGAATAATTAGTTTTGAAGTTGATATGCATTTATACACTAATTTGAGGATGTATATGTTATGTTTCATAAATGAAATGGCATCTTCTGAAACAAGAAATTCAGGCCCTAGTCGTTTCTCATTCTTTCAAAAAAAAAAAAATTTATACATATTGAGTTTTAACCACACATTTACATAATAAAATATTATACACATAAACTGAAAACTTTTCTCTACTTTTTAATCACATATTCTCCAAAAATTCACTAGCTAAAATCATATTTTTCCAAAAAAATGATCCAGAGCTCAAATTTCGCCTTATACATATATATATATATATATGTGTGTGTGTGTGTGTGTGTGTGTATGTGTGTGTGTGTGTGTGTGTGTACTATGAACTCAATGAAAACTAGTAGAGCACGTTTGGTACACTATATTGGATTAGACGAGATACAGTTCGGGATAACACGATGAGGAAGGATAAGATTAACATGAATTTTGATGAATTGTTCTAATACAAAGCTTGGTGCTACATCGTATTAGAAAAACATAAAAGTATGTTTAAAATAAAAATAATTAAAAAATTCTTTATAAATTATTTTCTTACCTATACTAAAAGTACCTATAAATGATTTTTTACATATAAGTATTTTTGACTTATAATTAAATTTGCTCATAAGTAATTTTTTGCTTATAGTTTTTTAAATTATGTGTATCCTTTTATTTCTATTTAACTTATAAATTATCTTTAATTAAAGGTGAATTTCAAGTTACAAGTAATTTTATGCTTATAAGTGAATTTTTTTTCTTACTTTAAAATAAACTTTTTCTTTTAAGCGATTTCTATTTATCAGTAAAAAAAAGAAATTATGGTAAAATTTATTGCAAATACAAATGTAATCATATTTGATATTATTGAGCGTTCACACGTGACGGTGGGGATTGGAGGATAAGGGTTGGGCAAGGCCAAGGGCGTGGGATTACACATCATGTGTCCGTCAATTAGCGTGATAGTAGGAATGACAACGAAATTGGATCCCATTCCTAATGGGATGGGATGGGATGGGGTGGGTTATTTTACACTAGTTTATAGTATGTCTAGGGTAATGGCGACTTAACTTGATGGATGGAGGAAATAAGTTCAAAATAAAAATTTTCTTATTGTGCAGAAGAGATGTATATAATGACCATTAACTTTACCTTTTGAATAAACTAAGAAAATCAAGAAAGAAAATAAAACTAAAAATGAAAAGATAAATATGACGAAATGTTAGTTGATGATGGCTTACAATAAGAGGTGATATTTTTTATGAAACTATGTGTACACAAAAAGTGGAACTCCAATCCAGGTTAGAATTATAAGTAATAAAATTTAAAAATATTTATAGACAATAAAATTAAATAATTAAAATAGCTAAACAAGTGTTGAAGAACTCTCATGCAATCCTAAAAGCCATAAACAAATTTAAATTTTTTTACTATGGCGATTAACAACTATGAAGTGCCGATTAACAACTATGAAGTGCGAATCCATGGCCGGCCTTGATGGGTGCAAAAAATTGAACTTTTGTATATTGATTTTGGATCTAGGCTTGGGCTTGGCTAGGTTATATTTTTCTCAAATAGATATTGAAAAGAGAAATTTTCCATAATCCAACTCATTTTTACAGTTTTACCCCTTTGTGTAATTTTCTTTAATTTACTTGTAAAAGTTATATTTTTAAATTTTTTTACATTTATAGCTCTTTAAAACTGAATATTATTTTTTTGATACCTCAAATAATACTTCAAAAATATAATTTCTACTATTCTCACACCAATTAGTGAGCTTGTGTTCAGGTCCATGTCGGTTTGGTGGTGAAACTTTTGATGGAAGCTTGCCATCTATTATCCTAAATCCATATTCATGGACCAAGGTAGAAAAATCTCTTTTTCCATGCATTTTTCAAGTCATAAATGTATGTCTTCCATAACTTTCTACCTTTATAATATGATTATTAATTTTGTTATATTGATAATAATGCAATGCAGTGGTTATTACATCATCCTATATTTATCAAAATTCGTCTATATATTGCGGGTGAATCCTATGGAGGCAAAGTTGTTCCCTTGGTTGCCATGGATTACGAGGTAGTATATATGAAAAATGAAAAAGGAGACTTACAAGATTCTGTTTTGAATTTTTTATCCACCTGTCAAGCTTGATTAAGTTATTAGTCTTGATTATACTGTAGGAAAGAAGCAAGACTTCAACCACAAATGTCCTTCCAAGTATTGATTAGCTCACACAAATATGCGAATTTCTTCTTATTTATTTGCCAATAGTATAAAATACATATTTTATGTTAATGGTCGAGTACTTTTGAAATTGAACCGGGATACATTATTGGCAATGGACCAACGGATCCAAATATTGATTTTAATGCACGAATTCCATATGTTCATCGTATGGCACTTATATCCCATGAATATTTTGAGGTAATCTTTTTTTATTCATTTATTTTGATGATAGAATGCTGCATATTGCATCTTATTCCCATGTAATTACTTGACACAATTTCAGTTAGCAAAAATTAGTTGTGGTGGAAAATATTACAATCGTGATCCAAATAATGTGCAATGTGCATATGCCCTTCAACGGATCCAAAATCTAATATTGTGCATCTTATTTTATTTTATTTTTCATTTCCTTTAACATTTATTATGATTGTAAACATTAAATATTGCAGTGTTTAAGTCATATAAAGCAAGTTCACATTTTGGAACCATGTGAAAACGGATCATCAAAACCAGACGATTCTGGATGGGATCAAACATTTCGAAAGACAATTCAATTGACCATCTCGTCCTCCCAACTGCAGAACATGAGTGTGAAGTAACTTAATTAATCCTCTATGTATATATTTGTGCACAAATTTATTTTTGACAAATTAAGTCAAGACTGACTTTGTCACTGAAGAAAGAACTTTAAAAAATTATTTTTGGTAGAAAAAAAACTTGTTAACATTCTTTTTCCTCAGTTTCTCACGAACAAGCTTCTATTGTACATAATCTAGATTATACAATATCTGAAAATTGGGCAAATGATCCTAGAAACATACATCTAATTAAAAAGGATAAAAAATTTAGTATGTGTTACCATGTGCTATTTTTCAACAAAACAATATATATGATCAAGATGTTTACAAAAACCTCATTATTTGATAACCAGGGAACGATAGCAAGGTGGCGAACGTGCAATGTTCGAATATCCTATGTGTTAGGTTTTAAATGTTTTGTAATGGGTAATTTTGTAAACAAAATGACTGAATTATAATTTGTATAAAAAGACAAGGAGTGATGTACAAATATATAAAGTTAAGGTTTTTAGGTTTAGGGTTCGAGAATGGCAAAAAAAGATAATACATCACGGATTTTCGCTAGAGTATCGCCATGGATTGGCTCGAGCGTAAAAAATAGAACTTCCGTCGCTCGACTGTCGCTCGAGCGAACTGTCGCTGAGGCATCGCTCGAGCGACAGTGTTGTCCGAAAAAATTTTATTTCACAATTTAAATGCTTTTTACTTGGCCCATTCGTTTTCTAGCCTATCATATATACCAAAACACATCTGAACGTGAAAATTAAGGTCAATCATTGAGAGAGCTTCATCAGAGAGAATTCCTTCATATTTCCACTTTCAACCTTCATCTTGTGAAATTGTTTTGGTGAGAAAAACATCCTTCATATAATCAAAATACCAAACTGTCTTTCCTCTACATCTGATCAAAATTTTGAAGATCGATGGAAGTTGACTAGACTTCTAGTCTGTGAAGAACAAGGCGCTCTTCGTTGATCCATGGGAGATAGACGATTCCACAAAGTTAGGAGTACTGTAGGATAGCAGATTTCATGGAGAGCTTCGACAACAACAGCTAAGGATTGGTGCAGGAAAATACAGAATCCAGGGAAAGCTGTAAGAAGTGCAGTCAGGAGATCAAAAAGTACAAGCCGTCTAGTCTGATACACTGTAAGTTGTTAAAATCGTTTATAGTGGATTGACTGGTAAAGTGCCCGAAGTTTTTTCCAGTTGGGTTTCTCCGTGATCTCCAGGTGTTGATTTATTGCCTTTACTTTCTTTATTGATTAATCATACAAATTGCGGTATTCAAACCTAAGAATAAAATGACTTGCATGTTTAATCATCTAGAAAAAAATTAAAATGTGACTTGTTCCTATTTAATTCATTAACAATTTTAAATTCTGCATTTTATACCTATTCACCCCCTTCTAGGTGTTGTATAGTCGAACTATGCATATTTTGAATTTGTATCAGAGCCTTAAATTGATTCCTGACCCTTAGTATATTATTCTAGATAAGCCAGTCATTGTCCATGCCTCCGTTCTTTGACGGAAGAAATTATGCTTACTGAAAAGTTCTAATAAGAGCTTTCATTAAAGCGTTTGATGAACATATTTGGATTAGCGTTCAAAATAGGTGGGCTCTGCCTGCAACAACTGTAGCTGGTATAGTTACACCCATTGATATCTCACTGTGGATCAAAACTAATTTGGATGAGTGTAATTTGAATAGTAAGGGCTTTCATGCCCTAGTCATGGTTGTGTCTGCTGAGGAGTTTAGGCGAGTGTCGATGTGTGAAACTGTTAAAGAAGTTTGAGATATATTAGAACCACACACGAAGGTACCAAAATGGTTAAAAACTCTAAATTGCAGATATTGACTACTAAGTTTGAAGGGATTAGAATGAAGGACGATGAATTGTTCGATGAATTCTATGTGAAGCTGAATAAGTTGTTTATTAATTGATCATACAAACTGTGTTATTCAAACTTAGGAATAAAATGACTTACATGTTTAGTCGTATAGAAAAGAATTAAAAAGTGACTTGTTGCTATTTAATTCGTTAGTAATTTTAAATTCCACATTATACACCTATTCACCCCTCTAGGTATTGTTAGGGTCGAACTACGCATTTTTCAGTTGGTATCAAAGTCTTAAATCGATTTCAGACCCTTAGTATATTATTTTACATGAGTCAGTCATTGTTCGTGCCTCCGTTCTTCGACGGAAGCAATTATGATTACTGGAAAGTCCAAATGAGAGAGCTTTCCTTAAACTATTGGATGAACATATTTGGATTAGCATTCAAAAATGGTGGGCTCCACCTACAACAACTGTTGCTGGTGTAGTTACACCCACTGATATCTCACTGTAGACCAAAACTAATTTGGATGAGTGTAATTAGAATAGTAAGGGCCTTCATACCCTGTTCATGGCTGTGTCTACTAAGGAGTTTAGGCGAGTGTCGAATTGTGAAACTACTAAAGAAGTTTGGGATATATTAGAAACAACACACGAGGGTACCAAAACCGTTAAAAACTCTAAACTGCAGATGTTGACTACTAAGTTTGAAGATATTAGAATGAAGGACGATGAATCGTTCGATGAATTCTATGTGAAGCTGAATGATATAGTTAACTCTAGCTTTAACTTAGGTAAAAATATCCCCGAATCTAAAATTGTTAGAAAAGTCCTAAGATCACCACCCGATAGGTTTAGACCTAAGGTCACTGTGATAGAAGAAAGTAAGAACTTGGATTCTATTAAGATTGAAGAACTCGTAGGATCACTTTAAAAGTATGAACTCACTGTATCACAACCTAAAAGGGTTAATTCCATCGTCATGAACACTGTTAAAGAAGATGAGAGCGAGTTCACTGATATTGAGATCCTTAGGGACGACGAAATTGCTTATTTCGTTAAAAATTTCTAGAAGGTGATGAGGAATAGGAGAAATCCTTATGAGCGAAATAGTGGGATCCTCAGTGAACTCTCTAGAGGTAGACATGAGAAAAATATATCTAGGGCTCTCGTTAAGAAATCTCAATCTATCAAATGCCATGAGTGCAAAAGGCATGATCACATTAGGAGTGAATGCCCTAATTTGAAGAGGAGTTCAGATAAAGAACGTCGTAAGGCTTTAGCTGTGACTATGAGTAATGAGGAGTCAGATTCTAGTTCTCAGAATGAGACATATGATGGTGAGGATGATCAAAAATTCATGGCCTTCACCTCGATTGCTACAATTGACTCTGACCGTGAGATTGAGAAGGTTAAAAGGGAGGATGAGCGTAAACAGTCTGAAGAAGAGTCTGATGATGAAACCGACATTCACGAGTCTTATCGTGAATTGTTTGAGGAGAGTTTCAAAACTAAGAAGGTCAACAAAGCTGTCTTGAAAAAGGTGAACGAGCTTGAACTTGAACGTGAAAAACTATTAAGTGACCTTCAGGACTCGACTAGAAAATTGAGTGAGTTGAAGCTGGTAAATAAAAACTTGGAAATTAAAGTTAAATCATTAACTACCGACCTTGATAAATCTAAAGCGCAACTTCAATTGTTTATGAGTGGTTCGCAGAAGCTGGACAATCTGCTTAGAATGAACAAGCTTGCTGAAAATAGGCATGGTCTGGGTTATGTCGATAACCATGATGATACTGCTAGTACATCAAGGACCACGTTCGTTCCTACCTCTAACAAAGCTCGTGAGATTGGTTATCTTAAAATCAAAGGTAAGCATGCCATAGGATCGAGACCTACGAGACATCATAGGGTCAGTCATCCTATTAGCATCAATCACCGAGCAGGTTTGAACCTAGATTCATTCTCACTTGCCACACTGTGGTGCACTGGGACACACCAGACCTAAGTGTCATAACCGTGTGACTAGAAGTAAGAATCGGTATTTCACTAGCAATGTTAACATTCTTGCCAATCAAGTTAGCCACTTAATTGAGATATGACTCGATTGACTCAATTAACTTCTACTTCTAAGAAAGTCTGGTTGAAGATGAGTGACCTAGAAGGTTGTGAAAATGGTCATGCTCTTCACGGTAAGGGCATTCAACTTTCACCCTGATTTGGCATTTAGGTGTATGTATCTGCAGTTCATTGTGTCCATTCATTTATGTATGCATCCCATTTATTTTTATGGTATTTTCTATTATTTCTATTTTTATGCATTTATTTGTTTTAAGTATTGGTTTCAAATTAAAAAAAAAATGAAAATTTGAAGAATTTCTTTTAAAAAAATGTGGGACTTTGTTTTTACAACGTAACATACAATGTACTTGATCTTGTTGGTTGTGTTCAAGCATAGGTTTAATAGATACATTTTAACATACTTTCCATTGCTAGTTTAGGTTATGTATGGAGTGCTTAGTTTTGGTCTCTTTATATACCATCTGCACTGCACACATTATGATCTTACTTGTGGGACTCTACCACGTGTGTGAGATTTGGGATAGCAGTCACATGTTAGTGATGTGACTTTAAATATGAAGTGACCTTATTTATTAGACCTAAGCTCATATTTATCTCCGATAATAAAAACCTCAATATCTTATATTCTTATTCGGAGCCTATTTGACTCGAGCAATTAAGCTTATGGGGTTTCTCATAACCTGGTGCCTAAGGTCAACTAACTTTGGTTAACCAACCTAAAGCTTACTACATAGGTCATTTTAGTCGTTTAATGGAGAAGAGCTTGCACTTAAGATGTGAAAAATAATTATGAGTTTCAAATATTGAAAAAATAATAATAAAATAAAAATGGGAAAATAAAAATGCAAAAAGTTAGGGGGAGAAAAGAAAATATTAATACAAAATGAGATTTTATTTAAAGGTCATAATGTGTTTTAAATTGTTTGACTTTCATAAGTAGATGAATACACTTATTGACAGTGATGTTTTGCATGTTCTTTCTCGCAAAATTAAGGTTTGGAATCCTACTTACAACATATTAGTGAGACTTTACACATATGTGTCACTTATATAATTTACTATATACTTACCTTGAGTCAAGTGTGTGGGAAGACTTACTGTACATTGACTATACTTTTGCTTGCTAACGACTATATTTTTGAATGATTATAAGTTAGTGTTAAAATTATTGAATTTATTAACATTTGATTTTTATGTCTGAGGGGTTGTTGGGGGAGAGATATAGATACATTTGCCTACTACATGCATAAAAACGTTTAGAGTTTGCAGTAAAAGGGAGATTGTGTGATATTTCTTGGTCCCTTATCATTTTGAGACAAAAAGGGGGAGTAGATATTTTAATGGAGTGGATATTCTTGCTTTCACAGAATGTATATGTTTTTATCTACTTGATGTGTCTACAATTTTTGATTTTAGTTTTGCTAAATTAAGTTAGATGTTTTAGTAATATCAACATGTCTTCATAGTATATTGGGTTGCATTGTTTCTACGTCTTGATTTAGCATGCATATTGAATTCATAAATTGCCTAAATTATATGAACTACTTGAACAATTTAATTATATTATTTTCCACACATTTTACACTATTGTTAAGTTATTTATTTCAGGAAACAAGTGCTGATTAAACTACAGAAGTGTTCGAATCAGTTAGTTTGTCATAAGTTTTGAGTCTATACTTTATTTTTGATTACTGCTTTGACTTAGTAGTTTTATCACAGAAGTCCAAATGAAGAGTTTGTTAGGTTTTAGATATTTTGTAATTGACAATTCTGTAAATAAAAGGATTGAATTGTAATTTGTATAAAAAAATAAGGAGTAATGTGCAAATATATAAAATTAAGGCTTTTAGGTCTAGGGTTCGAGAATGACAAAATAAGGAAAATACGGTGCGAATTTTCGCTAGACTGTCGCTACGGATTGGCTCGAGTGTTAAAAACAGAACCTCCCTCGCTCGAGTGACGGTGTTGTCCGAAAAATTTTTATTTCGCAATTTAAATGCTTTTTACCCGACCCATTCATTTTCTAACCTACCTATGTATACCAAAACACATCTAAATGTAAAAATTAAGGTTGATCATTGAGAGAGCTTAATCGGAGAGAATTCCTTCATATTCCCACTTTCAACCTTTATCTTGTGAGATTGTTTTGGTGAGAAAAATATTGTTCCTATAATCCAAATACCAAAGTGCATTTCATCTACATCAGGTTAGAATTTCGAAGATCGATGGAAGTTGACTGGAGTTTTAGTTTGTGAAGAACAAGGTGTTATTCGTTGATGCACGGGAGATAGACGATTCTATAAGACTAGGAGTGCTACAGAGTAGCAGATTTCACGGGGAGCTATAAGGAGTGCAGTCGGGAGATCAGAAAGTACGAGTCATCTAGTTTGATAGACTATAAGTTATTAAAATCGTTCATAGTGGATTGACTGATAAAGTGCCCGGAATTTTTTCCAATTACGTTTCTCGGTGATCATCCTGATGTTGATTTACTTTTTTTATTTTGTTTATTGATTGATCATACAAACTACGGTATTCAAACTTAAGAATGAAATGACTTGCATGTTTAATCATCTAGAAAAGACTTGTTGCTATTTAATTTATTTAATTTTAAATTCTGTATTTTATACCTATTCACCACCCTCTACGTGTTGTTAGGGTCAAATTACACGTTTTTTCACTATGAATAGAATGTAGAAAGTGCTCTTGAATATCATCAAATTTTGATCAAAAAAGGATACCATGTTTTGGTATTCAAGTAATAATAGTTTCGGTTTTAAATAGAAATCATGACTTAATTTGTTCAAAATTTAATCTAATCTATCAACTAAATATATAAGTTGGTTTAAAAATAATGAAGAGAATTGAACAAAAAACATAACTATAATATTTTAATTTGATATATGTTGTCTAATTATGCTTCTTTTCTTTCCAGTGGTGATCATGACATGGCTGCACCATATATGGGTCCTTTAAAATGGATTCGCATTCTCAATCTGACTACTGACGACGATTAGAGACCTTGACTTGTTAATGGTCAAGTAGCGGGGTTTGTTTCTTGTTCTTGATTTATTAATGTTGTTGTTATTATTAATGTTATTGGTTGGTATTATTCTCAAAATCACAACCTACTTTAACCCTTGTAGATACACAGAGAAGTACAAGAAGAATGACTTTGATACACATTTGTAACAATCAAGGCATGAAAAGTTTGAATGTGTCATTTCTTACAATGATTTGAAGAAAA
>CAIGRB010038329.1:0-10254 GCA_903798255.1 Fraxinus quadrangulata
TTGTCACGAAGACACCATGCCTCCGTGTGCGCACACGGAGGCACGAATCATGTCTCCATTTTTTTTCCTTTTTTTTTTGTCATGGAGACACTATGCCTCCATGTGCGCACACGGTATCTCCGTGTGGCACGAAGACACCATGTCTCCGCTCCGTGTACCACAGAGACACGGATGTCTCTGTGGTGCACGGAGACATGGGTCGTGTCTCCATTTTTTTTAACACGTCAATTTTATCCCTAACTAATCAAATATGCCAATACATGAATTCAAGTATCAAGAAGCCAAAAATTATTTTTGGTGAAAATATCTTTATCAAGGATATATCCCACAAAATTGTGCAAAACTACAAATAATTAAAGTTCTTCTTGGATAAATAAAAAAAAAGAACTGCATCAATCTCTTTATATGAAAAACAAAACAAAATACAAGGATTCACAAAATTATTACATCAAATGAAGTTAACCGAGATCAACAGAGTGTATACTGATCTAAATAATAAAGAATCAACTATTAATAAATTGAAAATACAAACTCTACAGCTAACATGTTTATACACGAATAATTCTCCATTTTCACCCAACAAAATCATCCAATCCCCATACTCAAGTTTCTAATCTAAAGCATCGATCTCAATTTTAAGACTCAACCGATGCAGTCAAACATAAAGTTCATTATATATATTCACATCTCATAAAACCTATTAAATTTCAACCTCAAAATCAAGAAAATTCTCTCGGCCCAGTCGAAAAGGTTCGTGAAATCAGAAAAGCTTGTCAAAGTGAAGAACTCCTACAAGATCNCTCATAAAACCCATTAAATTTCAACCTCCAAATCAAGAAAATTCTCTCGGCCCAGTCGAAAAGGTTCTTGAAATCAGAAAAGCTTGTCAAAGTGAAGAACTCCTACAAGATCTCCCCTTCAGAAAAAGTGAAAAAGCCTGCAAATTCAATCAAAAACAAAACTCAGAAGAAGAAACCAGTCAGGAATGTGACAACAAAAATTACTGGTTCTAGCAGAGAGGAGGCGAAAAAGGACGACGAAAATGCGAAGAAGACGAAGAGACTGAGCAGGGTTAAAACTCCAGAGAATTCGAAAAAGAATTAATATAAATGAATGACTATATAATGACACAAAGAAAGGGAAAAAAATATAATCCAAACCTGAAATGTATTCCAATTGCACAAGCTTGCTAATTTCTTCTAGGAGCAAAAAATCTATTGTTTGACAGCATTAGCCTTGTAAATGGAAAGGAATGAAAAGTTTGCAATGGGAGGTAGAGTGAGAAAATGGAGGACGAGTGAGTGGTTGCGTGAGATAATTGAGAAGCAAGAATGGCGGTGTGGAAATTTTTGACGAATTTCAGGGAATTAAAAAAAAATGAGATTTTTTACGAATGGCGACACGTGTCCGCCTTTTTTACTTTGGCTCTTTTAATATGTAGTGAATTCTCTTTCTATATGTACCTTTAACTCCAGAAGATTGAGTCATTTTAAAATAAATAAATGTCTTTTCCTTCTAGTTTTAATTTTTACCCTTACGTGAACCTTCTTGTGTTTTTGCTACAAGTTTAAAACTCATCAATGTGGAACACCATTTTGCTAACCAACATTAGACTTTTCAACGAAGGCCTTCTTTAATGGACTTTGACATAGTTGTTGCTATGGTTTGGCACAGTAAAAATGTGGTAACTACTGGCATTAGGGCGGCGATGGTAGTGAAAGTTTGGCGGGTACTGGGGGCGTGGCTCTTTCGGGTGCGGGTTTGAGAGGAGGAGAAGCCACTGGTGACACACAATAGAAAAACTTCAACCTCTTCCACCGACCTAACATGAAGAATAAGGAGAATTTATCAATTGAACTATAGAATTCCTATTATTTAAGCCCAAGGTTGAATCTCCAATACTATAAACTAAAATAAAATAAAAAAAGTATTTTTTTCATTTAATTTTACTCTCAGCAATCCATAGTTTTCTTAAAAACAATTTCATCCCTTTGATTCCATTTAACCTAAATTAAAGAGCAAAACTCTATGTTTTGATTGAATAACACGATGAAGAGCAGCAAATCGCAGTAGGATCAAGAAAGTTTTGGAGAGCTGCTGTCGACGTGAACAGAGAAATGTGAACAGTTGAAAACCAAATTGGAACCAGATTGGTGTGAAACCTCGGTTTCAAGAATGAATAGTAGAGGATGGATCGTCACTTTTAAGATAGTAGGAATTCTTTTATTTTTGAAATGAAGAAAATTTCATTTCAATAAAAATAAAATAAGAGCAATTCCAGTTCATGTTCAAATTTAATGGTTATTATGGACAATATCCATTCAAAATGATCATTTGTGCTAAGAATGCAAAGGTTAAGATGGTTAATATCAAGATTTAAAAGTTTCAGACCATTTGCGCCAATTTCCTTAAGTTTATAAAGAAAGCCCATTTAGATGATGCTGATGATGATGATGATAATAATAATAATAAATTAGGAAAAAAATCATAAATCGGGCTTTAAGTTTCATAAGTTCAAAAATCAGGTTTTAAGTTTCATAAATGCAAAAATCAGGTTTTAAGTTTCATAAATGCAAAAATCAGGTATTTATTTATTAATTAAATATATTTTTATTAATTAAATATAATAATATATATAATTAAATAATTAATGGTCACATATACATAATTATAGGTCACAACTTTTATTGATCACAAATTATCAAATTAATTGGTCATCAATTATTTCGATATCACAAATTAAAATTTTTATAGGTCATAGTTTATTTCGTTGATCACAAATAAAAAATAAATTATAAGTCAAAGTTTATTTATCGGTCACATATTTTCAAATTTTTTATCACAAAGTATCAAATTTTAAAGTTATGGTTTAACGGTTAGTCAAAGTAAACCCAATAGTTGATCACATACACCAAAAAACCAACCCCCGATCCTGATCCACCACCAATACTTGATCACAAATCAACCAAATAGTTATCACAAACACTCTTCATCACGTCGCTACCTCCGCCACCACCACCACCACCAATAATAACACAACACCACGACCACAACATCACCACCTCACCACTATCACCACCACCATCAAATCAGATCTGAACGTACCAACCCACCACACACCACATGTGCTCCACAATTGGTCAAACACCACACACTAGCAGTGCGCCACCATGCTGCCATACCAGCGCACACCCACCCACCACCACCACCACTACATCCATCAACACACTATTACCACAACCACCAACCAGATCTGAGCCCACCACACACCACACCTGCACCACAACTTCTCAAATACCACTACAACCAGCATCAACACCGCCACCACACCCCGATGCAACACCATCACCACAACCTCTCCGCTACTGCACACACATCCACCACCAGTCGCGACGATGCTGTAAACTGAAGCCTCTGAACGGCAGCGGTAGCATTGCGACGTTGTCGTGAACGACAACCTCGCAGTCGAGGGAGAGAGTGAGAGGGAAAGGAGAGACGAGAGAGAAAGAGGGGGAGGGAAAGAAGAGAAATACGAGAGAAAAGGGAGGAGACGAGAGGGAGGAAGTAAGGAATTGGTAAAATTAGGTTTATTAATATTATGTTTAATAATATTATTAATTTTTTAAAATATAAAATTATTACCTGATTTTTGAATAATTAAATTTTAAACTTGATTTTTAAATTTGTGTAATTTCCACAATAAATTAAGATGCAGACCCTCACGCTTTGTGACTTGGAAAAGCCCTTTCAAGAAAAATTGCCCAAAAGTTGCTCTCATTCTCCGAACTGTGATCAAACGCTCTTCAGAACCTTCTGCAACTTTGCTTTATTGATTCTTTGCCCTCCGAATCAATGTCGCCGGCCGGTATCTCTCTTTAATTATATCCCCCAAAATCTCTGTAAATCCACGCCCAAATAAAGTAAAAGCTGAAAACCCAAACCCTAGTCTTTACTGAATTTTTTTTTTTTTTTTTTTTCAAATCCTGATGAAATTTTACCCTCATTTCATCAATTTCATCTGATTTCCTCAACTGGGCTGTCAATGGATTTTAATGAATTGGAAGCGATGGAGGGCCTCAGATGGTCATGGCACTCCTGGCCTGCTACCAAGCCCGAAGTTGCGTCTCTAGTCATCCCACTATCCATCATGTGCACCCCCTTAATGCCATTTAATGAGCTTCCGATTCTGCCTTACGATCCTTTGACTTGTTCCCAATGCCACGCAGTTTTGAATCCGTATTCCCGGGTTGATTACACTGCGAAAATCTGGGTCTGTCCGTTTTGCTATGAGAAGAATCGGTTCCCAGTATCGTATATTCATATTAATGAAAATAATATTCCAGCTGAGCTTTTTCCTACCTACTGCACCGTGGAGTATCATTTGAATAAAAGGAGTTCAGAACAAGGCTCGGGTTTGAGTTCTGGTCTGGGCTCGGCTCCAAGCATGAATAAGGCATTGGGTTTGAGGTCTAATAGTAGTTCGTTTACATCAATGTCAGCATATTTGGGTTCAAGTTCGGGTTCGGATTGGGCAGGGCCTGGGTTAGTGGTGGGGCCAGCGATTGTGTTTGTTGTGGATGCTTGTACACCAGAAGACGAGCTGGGACTGCTGAAGAGTGAATTGTTGCATGTCATCACTCGATTACCAGAGAATGCCCTGGTGGGTCTGGTTGTCTTTGACTCTATGGTGAGGGTGTATGACTTGGGGTATACCGAGTGTTTGAGTGTTGTTCTTTTTCATGGCGAGCGTGAGGTTTCATCTGAGCAGGTATATATCAAAAGAATACATGTTAGTAATTTTGAGAATGACGCATTTTTTGTATTAGATTTCATATTAGAACAAAGTTCTTTGTTTCAGTTGCTATATAAAATGTTGCCTTATATATTCTGCTGAATATTGCCCAAATTGAATAATATTGCATTTTCCTGCCTATGTTACTGGGTTTAGAAACATGAATGTTATTTTGTTATATTTGTTTTATTTGCTATTCACTAATTTGTGTAACAGGGAAACTAAGCCAACCTCTTCACATGTAAATTGAACATTGGGTAAATATATTTTTCTTATTTGTGTGTTTCAGAGCTAGTAGTCGTGCTGCCATTTATCTATGATTTTACTTGGTTTTTAGACCTAATATATTGGAAATACTTGCTATTGTATTGAAAGATGATGAAATAATTGCTTTAATTTGACAAATATGGATAAAATTGTAAAATGAGAAGATGGGGTTTGTTGTCAATGTTTTAATTTGACAAATATGGATAAAATTGTAAAATGAGAAGATGGGGTTTGTTGTCAATGTAAGATATCAAAAGAATTCTATGAGCTATGAGATTAGCCATACACAATTGCAAGGTAGCCAGCCATTTAAGAAAACATGAAGTGTAACTTTGCAATTAAAAATCCTCTTCCACAACTTGAAGCTTGTAAAACGAAACTGCCATAAAAATTGAAATTTCAAAGGTCCTTTATAACATAAGTAAATCTTTGTCTTGAAATTTTTTCTTGTCTCCTAATATCATATATAAATAAAGGATGTCAACGGATAATGAAAAGAAAAGATAAATACTTCAGCAATCAGAAAGAACCTCCACGGAGGTTGGCTTAGTTATGTTCATTCTTATACAAGCTCCTTAATATATAGATCAGCATCAAGTACTTACAGGCGAAAGTGCAAATTACATTGATTCACTCAACCATTTCCTCATTTTTTGCCAACCCTGAACTCTTTCTACCCACTGTCAAACTAGCTATGATACAGACCCCTCCAATTCTGCAATCCACTTGCCTCGCGTTAAATTTGTATTTGATTACAAAGTCTCCCTATGCTACTACACCTCCTTTCTGTAGATCACTTCTCCACTCCCACTTTGCATTCTTGTCTCAACTTGACCCATTATTTCACTCACTGTTCTAGATTGGTTATTCATGATGGAAGCAGAATATTATTGACTCCGATACCTTCAATAAAAAATGGAGCTTAAACCAATTATTTTTGGTTTTCTTTCTCAAAGGCTCCAAGCTTGCTGCCACTATAAGCTGGTTGTTCCCAGATAGAAAGGAAACTGGTGGAGAAATGGCAGTGATGGAAGGTAATGGAGTCAGTATTTGTCTATGATAAAGAAAGTGGCGCAGCTTCATTTTATAGCTTCCTGAAATTTTACGGAACTTTATTTGAATTATTAGTTTAAATGCAATATTTTGTCGAAGTTAATGACTTTTATCAGCTAATTTTTAGGTTATTTCATTCAATATGTATGTCATATTTGTTTGGAATAGAAAATAGGGAAAAAAAAATTATGGTCTTGATGAAATAATGTGGTTATAGTAATTTGATGGGGCAAGGACACCAGTAGTATGCGTTGATGCTTTTAAGCTGAGTGTTCTAGGCGAGGAGATTATCAATGACTAGTATTGTGTTTGCATCCGTTTCATTTCTTTGCCTGGCTCAACACCCCTCAGTAATATTTGTTTTGACTACCAATCAATGGAGCTACATGATATTACAATTCATTAAACCTCCGTTTGGGAAGAATTTATAAATAGATAGAAATGCGTGGTGCATAAGTGGATAGTACTTGTGGCTCCATTGGAATGTGTGGTTGAGAATAGAGTTTGACCAATTTATAAATTTTCCAAACGGAGACTAATATGTCAATCCCATATCTGTTTTTGTTTTTGATATGTTGATTTCACTTTCTCGATTCTCATTTATTTTTAAACTACTTGCTGGTGTCTAATTATTACTTTATTATCAGACTAAGCAGCTTCTTGGGCTCCATCACATGACACAATCCCTTGGAAAGTCATCAGCTGTTCAAAGAAAGGACTTTCTCTTGCCAGTGTCACAATGCGAGTTCAACATAACATCTGCAATAGAAGATATCCATTCTTCACCACAGATCATGCGAGGACATCGGCCTCTACGGTCTACAGGTGTTGCAATATCAGTGGCTGTAGGGCTTCTAGAAGGATGCTCGGTGAATACTGGTTCTCGTGTCATGGTCTTCACATCAGGACCTGCAACAATCGGCCCAGGGATCATCGTCAACTCTGATCTTGGCAATGCCATTAGAACTCACCGAGACCTTAATAATGTTCATGCAGCTTACTATAGAAAATCCTGTGAATTCTACAAGCAAATATCTCAAAGATTATCTGATTCATCCATCATTCTTGATCTTTTTGCCTGCTCTCTGGATCAGGTTGGAGCAGCAGAAATAAAAGTCCCAGTTGAGAGTTCAGGTGGTTTCATGATGTTAGGGGAATCATTTGCATCGGACCAATTTAGAAAGTGCCTGCGTCAAATGTTTGACCGTGATGACAGTGGAAATTTAAAGATGTGTTTTGATGCAACTATAGAGATAGTAACGACAAAAGATGTGAAGATTTGTGGGGCCCTTGGTCCCTGTCATTCTATGCGGAAGATGAATAATTCAGTAAGCAACAAAGGAATTGGTGAGGGTAGTACTTACATTTGGAAACTGGGGACAGTCACTAGCAAAACATGCATTGCTTTCTTCTTTGAAGTGGGCGATGGACAAAATGTTCAATCTGGTTCTGCATTTTTCATACAGTTCATAACACGTTATCGATATGGTAACATGGGAATCCGGAAAAGGGTGACAACAGTTTCACGAAGGTGGGCCGGGAAGCACTCTCCTGAAATTGCTGCCGGGTTTGATCAGGAAGTAGCAGCTTCAGTTATGGCTAGACTTGCCATCCACAGGACAGAGAGAAGTCATGCACATGATGTTGTAAGATGGTTGGATAAGACATTAATTCGTTTTGCTTCTAAATTTGGGGATTACATGCCAGAAGATCCATCTTCCTTCCGTCTTTCATCCAACTTCTCTTTATACCCACAATTTATATACTACTTGAGGAGGTCACAATTTATTGACGTCTTCAACAGCACTCCAGACGAGACAGCTTATATCCGTCTGATGTTAAATCGTGAGGGAGTGGTTAATTCTCTTATCATGGTCCAGCCTACCCTTTTCCAATATTCATTTGATGGTCCCCCTGTCCCAGTCCTCTTGGACGTATGCTCCATATCTCCAGATGTGATTTTGCTTTTTGATTCCTTCTTTTACGTTGTCATTCACTATGGTTCTAAGATTTCTCAGTGGAGAAAACTTGGTTATGACAAGGACCTGAGCCACGAGAATTTCAGGAAACTTCTAGAAGCTCCCGAGCTTGATGCTGAGCAACTGGTGGCTGAAAGGGTTCCTGTCCCGAAACTTATCAAATGTGACCAGCATAGTAGCCAGGCACGGTTTCTTCTTGCCAAGTTAAATCCATCCGTTACTCATAAGTCAACGTATACGGATGGTTCAGAAATTATATTTACTGACGATGTGAACCTGCAAGTATTCCTTGAACACTTGCAAGAATTGGCAGTACAAGGTTAATTAGTGGAGTTTTGCAGATTTTAGCTTCTTTCTGTAATAATAGACAAAATATTGTTGTATATTAATAGTTTTTGGGGGTATAGAGGAGAAAATTGAAGAGGGTTTCACATTTTGGGCTTTAGCCTTTATGTGCTATTCACCAGTTGTTGCTTCGTTTCCTGCTTGGTGTAATTGGTATTTATAACACGGATTTTGGAGTTGGAAGAGTGTTCATTATTGTGAGTTTTGAGGAACTGACTAATACATGATTATTATGGGGAGCGGAGACCGGCACGCTAGAAGTGTAAAAATTGAACTGTGGTACATGTTTGAGAGTTGTTTATAATCTGTTTAAGTTATAAACAAATAGAAATAAGTGATGGATAAGTGAATAATAGTGTGCATCTCAAGAAGTGATTTGATCGATTATAAAAACACTATAACGGTGGTTTGTGCTTAGTTTGGCATGTCTTGTGTTTCGATATGTCATGTTAGGTTGATCAACATGGATAAAAATGAGGAATGATGTGTAACTTTTTATTCAAACCCTGCTCGAGTTCTTCGATATAGGGGCGATAAAAATGTAAATTGTCCTATACCTTGTTGTCTCATCCCAAATGACGTAGGAGTTCCTTGCCCTGTCAGAGAATTGGGAGGAGAACAAGAAACATAGATTTTATTCATACTCTATATACTAATTAATTATTGTTTTGTGTGTTTAAATCATATTTAAAAGAATATAAATAACAAATAAATAATTGAGACGAGAAATTGTGATATTTTATTCTTGTCCTCCTTAGCTCTCGAAAATTCTCAATGGACGAGGAGGAATGGGGTCTAGGAAAGCCGCCTTCACCTCGCTCCCATCTCGTTGTCTTCCTAATTTAACATGGTTCAACTCAGCTAGCCATTGGCCCTTAAAACCCAAGGGATAGGTTGGCCCATGGGATGGTTTCGAGCAAGTTGTGCTTTTGGTGTGTAGCTCGTTCTAGTTTTACAACCTATAAACCATGGGGTGTGATGAAGGTAAACGTTTTTTCTTTATTTTCTATCATTTATTTTCTTTTTATTATGACTAGTAAACATATCTTTTTTGGATAGAGTCCCCTATTGCTACTTGGAGTATCCTTAATGCTAATATAGATTGCACTAAAAAGATCGTCAAATAAGTTAAAGTAGACAATGTCTACAAAAGTTTCTCTTCAATATTACACAGCTAGGACTATGTCTAAACTGACGTGATTTTAAAAAAATGATCGTTTAGAAATAAAAACTTTTCTATTCGAAGTGAATCAACATAATTTAATATTTATTTATCATTTTTTATTATTTCTCTCTCTATTTATTAATCAACAGTGAGACAACCCTTGTAATCTTTTTGATGAATAGAGATGGAGATTATAATCAAATTCAGTAAAACAAATATGTTAATGTACATTTATTATTGATCGTTTGGTTTTGATCCTTAACAACATTGCCAGAATCAGTAAACTCAAAAGTGCACATATTGTCATAAATAGTTTTCCCAACTGATAGCAATTTTTTTTTTATTTTTTTGTCAAATTAGGCACAACAAGAAGCAGTACCAATGTGAGATACACGCAGGATTTTTCCGTTTCAACATGAATGACATATTTTCCATTATAAGGCTGTATATAAGATATGTACCTGCATGGTAGCTCCAGAATCAATATAAAATGATTGGGCAGATGTATAGAAGAGATATTGTTTTTTCAACTCTTCAACAGGCACGAAGTCAGAGACCTGACTCCTCTTAAAAACTGGGGATCCAACGACAAGAAGACGGTTAGTCTGATACAAGATTGCTAACTTCCCGAACGTAGCATACAACTCTCCGTT
>CAIGRB010038337.1:0-10892 GCA_903798255.1 Fraxinus quadrangulata
ATATGAACCTCATATATAGTAATATATATTAACAGATTGGATTGTGAAACTTAAACTCTTAATATACTACGTCAACACCTGTAAAAAGTTTGAGTTGAGAACTTTTGGATGACAATTGAGGTCTGGCTAGGTAGAATATTGAAGAGTGATACATTTTATGATTATTCTTCAAAACTAAGAGAGTTATATGGATGGTCCTTAGGGATGGTAGAACTTATAAAGTCGGCTGGTTTGATCCTATGGTGATTTTTAGTTGGACTATTTTACCCAATATTAAAAGGCAGGTGCATATACACATTCTTGAATCGTGTTTGTGAGCGCGTGCGTGCATGAAAATAATTTTGAAATTCTTTTTAAAATAATATTTCAAAAAATAAACTAATACTGAATTAAGAAACGAAATACTTGATAAAATGCCCGAAAAATTCTCTTTTGTTACAAAGACTTTTAACGAATATTTTGTTTGCGTCGTGCGTGTGTGATGAACAAGAATGTGTATTTTGTTACGATTCCTTATAACGAAAATTAACAAATAAGAGAATAGAAGCAAATAGTGCTGGATCATCTTTCAAAGGATAAGAGAGCAAAATATAATATAATAGTTGTAGTAAGTTAAAACTTTAATGAGTATATACCTCAACATCGGTATGACATTAGCCGAAAACAATTTGAGTATTACAATAACCACCAAACTGAAACAGCTATTTTAACAATTTATCAAATGCTTGACAAATTATGTTAGATAAAATACTGGAGAAAAATTCAATCCACAAACGGCACATCCACCATCATCAGCCTCTGTTGTTTCAACAATACGTATGCATCTCTGATTATTTGTACGAAAGCATTCACTCGTGCAACTCTCCCAGCAGCAATGGCATTGTTATTGCACTACATAGACATTTCCTTCCAGATCACATTTTCACAGTATTTACAACCTCAACTATCTAGATGAATTCGTAGAAGAGAAACACATTCTGCAAGAGGAATGATGCACGAAGAGCAAGGCACTGGAAACGAGGATTTATAAGATTTTAAAAAAAATAAAAAATTCCACCCTTACAGCAAAGGAGACTCAAACCTTGGTCTATGACCTAGAAAGATGATACCCATATATTAACTTAAGATAATAAAAATAAGAAAATAGATCTAATACAAAATTGAGGCAACGTGAATGCAGTAACTTAAGTGAAATACAAGAATTCAAAGCACATTCAAAAAGCAAGATTAATATCTTAATTTAATTCTTGATTTCTAACTAGTAAATAAATTATCCTGGTTAAATTGAGCAAAGCAGGAACATAATCAATAATGAGGATCCAATAGCCCATTGAACTTTTCGCACGATCTAAGAATGGAAAGAGAACTCATTGAACCAGCAATAACGTTATAAAAAGACAAGATATGTTCAACAGAGTGAAAAGATCGAGGACAATTGTCATAGAATATAAGATCTCCGTAATCAGAGCAACCTGAGGACTATTTGTTCGCATGAAAATAACCTCAGTATTCAAAGACTGCATCTCCTAACAAAATCAAAGAATAATCTATTTTAGTGATATGGACCCCCACATATTTGATTATATATATTAACAGATTGAATCATGACACAACCTCTTAACAAGTTCACTAGTTTGATCTTACGATGGTTATTAGTGGGAATAGTTTACCCATTATTAGAAGGCAGTTACATGTACATATGCTTAAATCGTGTGTGTGCGTGCTGGAAAATAATTTTGGAATTCTTTTTAAAATAATATTTCTAAATATAAACTAAAGCTAAATTAAGAAAGAAATACTTAATAACATGTCCAAAAACTTCTCTTTTGCTACAAAGACTCTAAACGAATATCGTGCTAGCATCGTGTGTTTGTGATGAACAAAAATGAGTATTTTGTTAAGGTTCATTATTAAAAAGGATCAACGAACAAGGAAATAGAAGAAAATAGTGCTGGATCATCTTTCAAATGATTAATTTAAACCTCTAACAAGTATATAGCTCAAGATCGGCATGAAATTAGCCGAAAACACTTGAGTATTGACTCTTGCCACTCTCCCAGTAGCAATGGAAATAACATCGCGCTCCGCAGACATTTCCTTCTAGATCATATTCTCACAGTATATACAATACCAGCTATTCGGAGGAATTCTTAGAAGAGAAACACAGTCTGCAAGAGGAACCAAGCATGAAGAGTAAGGCCATAGAAAAGAGGATCTATATATGTATATATATTTTGTTTTTGAAAATTCGCCCTTACCCCCAAGGAGTCTCGAACCCAGGTCTATGGTATAGTAGGATGTTGTGACCCCCGTATATTATCCATAAGCAGATAAAAATAGATAATAGACCTAATAAAAAATTGGTGCAACATGAATGCAGTAAAAATTATTGCACCTAAGTTAAGTGAAAAACAAGAATTCAATAGCCTAATTTAGAAGGAGCAAAGTCATAACAAAATCAATAGCCTATTCAACTTTTCAGAAGGTTTACGAAAGGATAGAGAACTCAATAAACAGGCAATAATGCTATAAAAAGACAAGATATAAGCAGAGTAAAAGATTGCGGACAATTTTCACAGCATATAAGATCTCCATAATCAGTACAACCCTAGGATTATTTGTTCGCAATAAAACAACCTTAGGATTCACACATTGCATCTTCTAAAAAAATCAAAGAATAATATACTTTAACGATATGGACCCCACATATTCAAATGTACATTAACAGATTGGATTGGGAAACTTAAAACTCTTACAATGCATCGGCAAGTCCAGTAAAAAGTTTGAATGAGAACTTCTGGATGACACATGAGGTTTGGTTGGTAGAACATTGAATAGTGCTTCATTTTATAATTATTTTTGACTTTTAAAAGAGCTATATGGATGGTCCTAAGGGATGGTACAACTCAAAAAATTGGTTGGTTTGATCCTACGATGGTTATTAGTCGGACTATTTTACCAATTATGAAAAGGAAGGTGCATGTACAAGTGCTTGAATCGTGCGTGTGTGTGCAGGAAAATAATTTTGAACTTCTTTTTAAAGTAATATTTCTAAAAATAAACTAAAGAAAAATTGAGAAAAGAAATACTTGATAGCATGCCCAAAAACTTCTCTTTTCACCACAAAAAATGCCAAAATTGCGACAAGAAAATGTTGTCGTGTAAATAGAGATTCTGTTAAGTCATTTTGTGACAACAATATGTTTGTTGCAGATATTGTTGCACTATATGAGTCACAAAATGTATTTTGCGACAACATTCGATCATTGATCACATTAATAAACTTGAAAAATGAATTGTTTGACACAAATAATACAAATTAGCAACAAGATATTTGTCGTCATAATATCGTTGCAATACATATATGTCGCAAAAAATTAAAAAGGTGATGAGTCAAGTTTTTGCAGTGATAATTCTAATAGTGTTTTTGAAAGAAAAATATTTATTGCGAATACTATTTTAGGTATATATTTCTAGCCTGTTCTTTTTTTTTTTGCAAAAATACATGCTTGTAGTAATATATCTTTAATAACAAGTGTTGTTTGTCACAAAATTGATTTTACAATGTGTTTGATGTGTTGCATAATTTATTTTAAGATATTCAACATTTGTAGTACAATATACTATGTAACAGGTGGTGTTTGTACTTAAATTTGTTTCGCAACTGACGGAGTTTGTCGCGTCATCATTTGTGCAATGATATTATATATTTTCATTGTTTATCATAGATGGTTATCGAGTTTTATATAAATGGATCTTCTACGAAATTTCTCTCATGACGAAATCCTCTTCCAAGTCCTTGATGTCTGACAAAATTTTGATGAATCACTATTGACCTCTGGATTTCACCCAACAAGACGTAGATCTGGATGATGAACTGCATAAAGACATAATTATTCATCAAGAAAATCCAAATTTTCAATTGCTTTGCTGCATTTTGATCAGAAAAATTCCACAAAAGCTAGGTTTTGATCTTTAACACAAAAAATGGCACATTTCTTGTAAGAAATTTCATACACTGTCTTTGAAGCTCCTTTGGCAAGAATCTCATTGTACTACCTATGAAGTCATAGTGAAACAGGCATCATGAAAATCAACACGTTTTGCCTTTTTATTATTTTAATCCAGTCCAAAGAGATGTGAAATTCATACAAATTGGGAAGGCATAAACTGATAATTGAAAAGGTCCAAATAATAAAGCAATGAATAAAAGCACAATCTGTAAAGCAACAGCAATTGCACTATGCAGACATGAAATGAACGCACAGAGCTGCTGTTGTTGCGGCACAAGGCTGTTGATCGTTAATGCACAATAAGTGTATGTTCCCTAGAGTTTATTATACCCTAAAAGCCAAAAGGCTTGCTAAAGAAGCCTTCTTTCTCTATTTAGGTTTATTTAAGAGTTGGTTGATTACATTTCTTTCGAATATATACAATTTTCATATTTTGGGTTTCTTTATTGACACAATTTATGTTTTTAAAATAAAGGAATAAATTTTTATCATTTCCGCTTTTAACGTGAAGAAAATTGAATTTTTAGTAACATTATATGAAAATTGGGTTGTACATTAGCTTGTTGAGAGCATCAATGTCGGCATCAACTCAGATGGAGGATTATGACAGCTTTTTGGTCTTTAACCTTTGATCGCAATTGTGTCATATTCAAGTTTGGGTTTTGGAGAGAGAGGCTGCTGCCACTACAACCGTAGCCTAATTTCATGAAATACAGTGAGCTTCTACTGGCTCTTCGGTAAGGCTTAAAATATCTGATATTTGGAATGTGAGGCCGGCTTTCGGTAATGCAGGAGAGACTTTTTTTGTGACGAACATATGAAATGGCTGTGGATAATTGGTCCATTCCAAAACTTCACAACGAAAAAGAAAAATGGGTTTTTAGCAAAGATTGGATTCCTATTTAGAATTCATTGATAAATATTTGAGAGAATTAAAACTTGTTGTTTGGATTGTGAACATCCTTATACTCCACATTGAGTTGCTATAAAATTTAGACTCCTTAGGAACTTTGGGGATGGGGTTCTGGGACAATAGAAATCATAAATAGCCTGCTTATCAGGTTTTTGAGTGATGACGATTTTCTATATCTTCTGCCGTGACTTGTTGGTTGCATTTTCCTGCTGCTTTATTTCAAAGTGTTTCGCCTATGGTTGGAGGGGGTAGGATTGTCTTTAGAGATGAAGCCTGTGGTAAAATTAGAAGATGACAGAATAACATAATTCAAGCAATGACCCTGATGTCCCTACTAGTTTTCTAGCCAAAACCCTCAAAGGAGAACTAAGAAGTGTTCGATTTTGTCAAAGAATGCAGCCATCGCTAAAGAAAGAAGAAGTTACGAAATAGAATGAATTTGCCAGATTAAAAGTTTAAAGACACTATAGCAAAGAATTGAATGAGCAAGTTACTTAATGTATGTACTTGTATTAAGAATATCGGTTTAAAAATCTAATTCTAAAGGATAATGTATTTTACATATTTTAACAAGAATTTAATGTTTTCTTCTATTGAATATCCTATAATTTTCTCTTTTGAAAGCATTGTATACTACTATAACATCGACTCTTGTGTTGTACACATGAGCACTACATGCAGTTTACAATAGTAAAAACTGAGTCATTTTTTGAGAATTAGAAATCTTATTCTATTCCATCAAGTGCAATCAATTAGTGGAGAAAAGTAAAACCACACAAGATTTATAGAGGTTTGCCTCAATATGAGATAATATCCTCTTTCACCACTCTAATAGTTCACTATGATAGAAAAATAGTTTACAAAAGAAAATCGCAATCGTATATTTTGTAACCTCTCATTCTTGTTGGTGATATAAAAGACTAATGACGGTTTCAATTTATATGATAAATTAGGGTAAAATTGAAATTTATAAGGACTCAAATGCTATGGAACGGCAATAATTAGGCTCTACAATTTATCATCTTTATTTTATTATTGAGCAAAACAAGAAACATGCACACGCTGGGGCTCTGGTGTGACTTTTTAATAATTATATTTCATTCAATTGGGGTAAAAAAATAATAATTTGTCTATGGACTAAATCTGCAATATCTATTCATAATTGGCATTAGGTTTTTTTTAGCAATAATTAAAATTAATAGATTTTGTTTGATTTGCTTGATTAAATATTAGAGTTTCTAAATTTTCATCATTCAAATTGGTATTAAAATCAATAATTTGCTGATCAAAATCAATTAGTAGACTTCACTGGAGGTCCTGTTGTGGCCCAAGGTTGGCTTTTTTGACTTGGTAAAACCCTATTTGAGATTTGCATAAATTTACAGCAGACCAAAATCAATGCTCAAAAGACCTTCGGTTGGGATACTGGTGAATCATCGGGTTATTTACCGGAATCGCTATTGGTGTGTGCTATCCCAGACACCCAAAATTAATACCTTAACCTCTAAAACTAATGTAGCAGTGGAAGTAAGGGTCGATCCCACGAAACGTATGTAATTCAATATTTTATGCTTCGTATAATGATTGGAATTTTTTGTATGCAAACAATAGTAAATAATGCAATCAATAACAATGAAAATTAAATTAACGAAAATAATCGAAAAACTAACCTTGATCTAAGTCAATATCCACCTTCGGAACTTTACAATTGATCATCGATGTAAGTATACATCAACACATATTTTGAATATTTACCGTTGGAATTATTTTCCTATCTCTCATTACTTATAATTAATTAGAATACAAGCGACCAAATTAACCCTAATTATCAAACAACCTAAGACAAACACTCTAGATTTAATTTGATAATTACATTGTGAATTAGAAAGATCAATGAAACTAAACAACACAAGCACAAGCAGTTACATTTAATTTAATTGAACAATCTTCCTAAGATTCAACAATCACCAAAACAGTAAATTATCAAACCCTAGTTGCTTCACAAGTTAAAGAAATCAAACAATTAAGGATTTGATACTTAACTTAGTGGTAGATTATAACGAATAATAAACTAGTAGGCCTCCAACAATTAAATATAACAATTATGGAAATAAGTGATGAAAAATATTCAATACTAAAAAACATGAATTAAACTAAGAAAAACCATTTAGATCTCACAATATGTGGTTCCAAGGCTTCAATATCTTTCGACCAAGTGTAAAAGTTTAGTAATAATTCATAAATCTATGAGCAAAATAATGAAGAATAATGTTTGGAGGCGTTCCGTACGTTCCTCTACCGTTCTAGGGTTTAAAAATATGTATTTATAGTTGTTTCCATATGTAGTTGACTTAAATTTAGAAACTATAATTTTCATGTCGGGAATGAACTATGCGGCTGCATAGTTCTAAGTCATGCGGTCGTATAGAACATTGAAATTGGACTCTAAAAATCTCTGAAGGTGCTCAAGCGAGCGCAAGGAAGATTACACTGTGCGACCACATAGTTTTACCAGTTTTCTACCGAGCAGCCTTCAGTATTTTGGTCATATCTTTCTCTCCCGATATCCAATTGAGGCAATTTAAAATGCGTTTCAAAGCTAACGCAAAGGGATACAAATCTTCCAAAAATATAATTTTTCCAATGTGAATGTTCCCTATGCCAAAATTGGGTCTCAAACTGAAACTTAAAATCCGAAGCATAATCTTTTCGGTTAGGAGTTAATATGTGATAATACTTTAATTGTATTTCATCCCTTTGACTTCTTTCTTCATCTGATTGACCTCTAACACTCTCAAATCTTCATCGTGAGGTTCTACATAACTTTTGAATAATTGCATTTCAGTCCCAAAATTTCATTTTATTTCATTTTGGTCTTTATTTGCTTATTTCTTTCAAATTACGCAATATCCATAGAATTGCAACCTAAATCAAAATATGAACATAATGAGTATATTTTGGCATTGATTAATCATACAAGCACATAAAATAAGGAAAGAAAAATATGCATTTTACATTCCTATCAAATTCCCCCACACTTAGCTTTTGTTCGTTCTCGGGTAAAACTCAAATTTAATTCTCCAAAACACCAAGGTCGTAANGGTTCCTTTACTTTACATCTATCCCACACAAATCGAACCATTTCTTGAAATGTAGGAGGAAATTATAAACATAGATATTTTGTAATATTGACATCACTCTTCTCCATCACTTATTTTATTTTTCTTCTATCATTCATTTCTTTTTCTTTCTTTCTTTCTCTTTTTTTCGATTTTTTAAAATATAAACTTCAAATGTTACACCATTATTGAACTTATGAATTGAAATTGAAACATGTTCCCTTCCACCAATCATAGCACTACTAAAATTTTTGACATCCCCACAGTTATGTTCTTGCACCCCCACACATATCATAATGATGAACAATACTCCACTAGCTCTAATGCTTGGGTAAATATATTTTTCTTGTTTAAAGCTTGTAAAGTTGGTTTACACAAAGAAAATGTAATAAGGCTCAAATGAGTTCACCAAAGGAAAATTCAATTACAGGATATGCTATTTGGCCAATGTAGCTAATTTATATAACAAGGATAGCCTTAATCATGTTCGTACATGCATATGGTAATGTGATCTTGAAGAGAATCAAGGCAAAATTTTGGAGAAATAAAATCATGGAAGAATACACATGAAAGAGATAATGAGAATGTTATGGATATGTCAGTCTAAATGCTCAAAATCTCACAAACTTTTTGTCTACAAAATTTAGTTATTACCATTTTCAAAGAAAATAACTCAACCAATTAACTCTAAGTTGTAAGATTATTTATTCAATCATATTATGAATTCTTCAAAAGCCTAATTAATTCTTGCAAATAGCACGCACAACCAAAAAAATATTTAACCTCAACTCCTCTTCTTGAAAAATCATCCAAAAAATTTCCAAAATTTTTGCAATTTAAATTCAATCTAAATGTAACCTAAATCTAAATCCTCTCATCCACACTTAAAACTTATATTATCCCAAATGTAAGGTGTAATGCAAAGAAAAGAATAAAGATAACAAAAAAAAAAAAAAGGAATATGAAAAACAAAAGAAAAAGATAAAAGAACGAACTCCCATTGGGTTGCTTCCCAAGCAACGCCTTTATTTATTGTCTTTGGCTCGACTCAATATTTCCTTGTTTAGTCTGGGTCTATCATGGTTGGTTTCGATCTTCCTTGCGGTGCACCAAGTCCACTGGAAATGATAATTGGCAATGTTCATCCACTTCCATGGAATGCATACTTGTAGTGACTAAGGTGATGCTTCAAATCTGGAATGGAAGTTTGCAAAGCAGAAAGTAGAGGCCTCTAATTAGAAATTGGTAATACAAAACAAGAACTGTTGCCTGACTCTAGAAGATCATTTAATGCTGGCACAATTCTTTGTAACTCAGTGTTTAAGACCAACTACTCTTTTTCCTTCCCAAGATGCTCACTAATAATACCTTCCCAATCATTTTTAGTATCAAATTTGAAAATATCTTGTGCTAAATGATCAATCACATCAATATAATAGACATGATTATCATCATTCAGATATTTCATAGAATCATAGATATCAAGTTCAATGATTTTATCATCAAATTCCATAGTCAGTGTGCCATTATGAAAATCTATTTTAGTTTTAGATGTCCGTAAGAAAGGTTTTCCTAACAAGATAGGGGTAGTATAATTACTATTGTCCATGTCAAACACATAAAAATCAGCAGGAAAAACCAACTCATTAACTTTCATGAGAACATCCTCAACTACCCCTTTAGAACATGCATTAGATTTATCAGCTAGTTGAATTATCACACCAGTTTTATTTAAAGGTCTAAGTTTNTTCAAAAATTTAGCATAACGAGACACTTGTTTGATAATATCTAAAAGTAGAATATTTACGTTATTTACTGAAAATTTCATGTAGCTCATCATGATCTCGTTCATATTTCCTAGATCCTACTAAAGCTTGAGTGAAATGAGGTATAGGTTTATACTCAATGAAAGGTAAAAACTTACGCTCAGTTACCTTAGTATCATTGGTGACAGTCTTGTTTGAAATCTCTTTTTCTTCATCTTCTTGCTCCAACGGCGTATGGGCTGCTTTTACTAGAACTTCAACCTCCTTGCCACTCCTCAGAAATATTGCGCTTGCATTTTCTCTTGGATTCACTATTATTTGAGAGGGTAGTTTTCTCAAACTCTGTGACTCCAGCCGACTGGCCGCATTAGCCATTTGACCCATTTGATTCTCCAAACATTGAATGCTAGACCTGGTTTCCTGTTGAATTGCAAAGTGTCAGTGGCAAGGGATTTAACATACCAGAGTTAGAAGTTTGGCCTTGTTGTTGTCTAGGAGGGTATACTCGATTATATTGCTAGAAATTCTGTCGATTTTGATTCATAGGTTGATTTACTTGTTGATTTCCATAGCTAAGATTTGGATGATCCCTCCATTCTTGGTTGTACGTATTTGAATAAGGATCATAATTCCTCTGTGGTTGTCCAGGAAAGCTACCGTCTGTATTTACGTGTTCAACATATTCTTTTCGAATGTTGGGCACATATCGGTTGGAGGGTCTACCCATGAACAAATTCCATATGCATTCGCCGTTTGCATAGTACCTACAGCCATTTGACAAACAAGTGTGGTTAGACTCGCCAGTTGTTGTTCAATGGATGAAACATTTACCTTGTTAACATGTTTAGACGGGGTATCAAGTTTAATACCAAATTGCTGAGAGTTAGCTTTCATATTTGCAATCAAGTTCTTTGCAACCTCGGGAGTTTTATCTACCAACGATCCTCCACTTGCAGCATCAATCATACTCATATATGTGGGTAGAAGGCCTTCATAAAAGTATTGTATAAGGATATGCTCACTGATTTGGTGATGGGGCAACTTGTGCACAATTTCTTGAACCGCTCCCAGTATTTATGTA